>CM033634.1:10562247-10625319 GCA_019453435.1 Rhinogobius similis
ACTATTTCAAACAAAGTATTAATAATTGCTAAATTTTGACTATTATTATTCCATGTAGCATTATAGTATCACCATATATAATAATAAACCAGCACTATTTATGTTTTATCTGTTTGTTTTCTGATTTTGATGCATCTTTTCCTGTTCTGTAAACTACTTTGAATTACTTTCGTACAATTATGTTCTACAAATAAACTTGCCTTGCTTTGCCACTATCAAAGTCATTTATCAATACCCCAATAATTCCGCAAAAGAAATGTGTTTTATGCACAAATACAGTGTACAGTTTTGGTTTCTACATTGCTGTGTTGATAATAAGCTTTGTTATTGTGACCATAATGCTCGATGTTTAAAAAAAGAATAAATTAATTAGATATGATGGAAGATATAGGGTGATGCAACTGTTGTTTTGGAGATTTGCAAAATTAGACGGTCAAATATTTTCTATAATGATAAAACTGTCAAAAAAGATGCAAAATTAGATGATAAAAATAAAAGTATAAAGTCATATTTCTGCTCTTTTGTTAATTATTATCAGGTAGAGCTGAACGATTTAATCAAAATATCTAATGATTAATGTTTGTCATTGGAGAATTCTCTTCAACGTTCACATTTAAACAATGTCCAGGAGCAGAAGCATTAGCGTGAAGACTGAAATATGAATTAATTAATCAAATTAATCAAAGAATCCCAAGCAGAACATGTTTTTAGAGATTTAACCTACAAGGTAAGCAGGATTTTCACAAGAAATTACTGTATGTCACTTTACGATTTGGTAATTGCGATTTCGATTCAATTGCGTTTAATCTTGCAGTTTTAGTATCAGGTGAAATAGAGTTTAGTTCAATACTCGTACATCAACCAAGATATTTACATTTATTGCAAAATTTTAAGACATTTCAGTTGGATTGCAACAATATTGTCATCAAGAAAATCATAAAAATATTGGAATATTTGTTCTTTTCGATATCGCCCAACCTTAACCCTAATATATTCAAATAAAGCAATCAAAACAGTCATCAATAAACAGTTAAAAAGCCTAAAAATCTATGTTAACTTGTCAACATTTAAACCCAATTGGAACATGTCTTTTCCCCACACAAGTCATTCAGAGTCGACCATCTAAAACAGTAAAACATTTTCCACACTCGCTCACGACCGCCTCACGCTGATCCCACGTTTAAATCCAAAACAAAGCGGGGCACAGTGGCGGGACAGGGCCACGCTCCTGAGTTATGAGGACACTTTAAATTTAGCTCATACGGGACGGCAGTGTTGGGACAGTTGGGACGGTGGGATTGTGAACAGGCTTACGATATTATGATGTACGGCTGCGTTATCGTCCGAGTCCAGTGTCCGTTGTGCCATTCCCAGCATAGCACCCACTACCATTTGAGTATCACTTACACAACGCCACGCAGCAGCCACTGGAAAAGTCACTGGGCGTTTGGAAAGGGAGAAATGCAGCAGGGTGGTTTGAGATTCACACACGAGCGGACTCAAATGTAGGTTTGTTGATTCGTGGAGTGATTTGAACTAAAGAAGCACCGACCGTTTTTGATGTTTTGAAGACTTTTGCCCAATCAAAAGATAGAATGTTTAGTTTTGAATTGTTAATGGATCTGGTGCAAGGTTTTGACTGCTCTGAAACGCAACTATTTTACAACAATAATGTTAATTTACAGGTTTTCATTTGTATGGAGTGTAGAATCTCAAATGAAAGGCAGTTCCAGCAGTGCTCAATTATGTCAAATGCTGCAGATCGAGCCAAACAAAGACATAGAAGAGCTAAAACAACATATTAAATACTTATAGCCAGACAAGCTGCACATAAGGGATCTTATTGCTTTTGTTTCTATCTATTTTATCTATTTTAACCAATCAGAAAGAGCTATAACAGTTACGTTTGTCCTGTTCTTTAGTGAAAAGTGTATTTAAAATGAATGTGTTCAACTTCCACTGATGAGTAATTTCATACTGACTGAAGCTATTTCTGTAGAATACCTTGAATCACATGAAATAAAATAATACAATAAACATCTAGTAGACATAGGACAAAATAAACATCTGTGTTGGAGCTCTCTTCCAATAGACATTATAGATACTGAAAATACATGTTTTTAAGCTTTAAAGACTTTGTTGAAACATTTTAGCGAAAGTTGTTTATCGAATTAAGCATTTTAAACTGTATATTGTTACTCTTATGACGTTTTGTTGGTAATAAATGTGTTTATAAGACGTTGACCCCAGGAAGTAGCAGAAATAAACTAATTACTAATGGGAATCGTTATCAGCAAACACACAATTAAGCAACTTGGCGCGTCCACAAGCTCAATTCAACACATCTTTTCCTGCTCATCCTGCACATCAGTCTGTTTTAATCGTCTGTTTCTCCATCTCTCCCGTGTCCAGAGGCAGCGCGCATCGTCTTACCTTCAAACAGCAGCAGCAGCACCGCGACGTTTCCCGGAGAGAACCCATAACTTGACCCCATGTTCTCCAACCATAAGTGAAAAGTTCTGATGCAAAAAACACGATTCGAAAAAAGTTCCTTTGCGCCGAAAGAGACACGAACCGTAAAACCACGTGGAGGATCGACGGCGAGTGCGTAAAAACCGGCGCGTGATGGAGACGGTAGGGTCCTCGCGATGTCCCGTACGCGGCTGCTGTGCGCGCTCTGGCTCCGGTGGGTTTGGTGTCTGCGCGGCGGGGGCAGCGGGAGGAGGAGAGAAACGCACAGCCCAGAGCCTCTCAGCAGCATCTACAGGAAATTTAAGAGCATAAATTAGCGC
Organism: Rhinogobius similis; assembly: GCA_019453435.1. Taxonomy (NCBI): domain Eukaryota; kingdom Metazoa; phylum Chordata; class Actinopteri; order Gobiiformes; family Gobiidae; genus Rhinogobius; species Rhinogobius similis. The sequence goes on from CM033634.1 coordinate 10,565,040, forward strand.
CAGCGGGTCTGCAATCTCATTAACACCCAGCGGCGGCGAGAAATTATTAACCATTATCCAGAAATGTGCGTCATTGGGTTTAGTCGGCGATGAGTGGTCAATTTTAAAGGGGATGTAGATTAAATAAAAAGAACTTTAATTATTGTTACAACGGTGTTTCCTCAAAGTTGTATTTTGACTGATTCCTATTTTTGTTAATCTGGTTTATGCAGATGTTTATTCTGAATTTAACTATTTACATTTACTCCTGTAAAAGCTCAAAACGCAATGTGAAAAAGCAGCTAAAGTCTGATAACAAAAAGTGTAAAAGTCTACAACTCTGCCTAATATTTAGTTTGTATCTTACTTCTAAAAAAAAATCAAAACAATTGTAGAAAACCAGATAAACAACAGGAACACTGCAGCTACGCTCACATTTGTCATTGATACAGACTTTAAGATCCCACACAGTTGAACTTGTTACATTTCTCTCCTTAAATAAGATGTTTCTGAATCCAAGAGTTGAGGAAAATGTATTGCTTTACGGCAGTTGAAATGTCCTTAGTCTTCAACTGCTGTTTGCAAACAAGCTCGCTAAACTCTGCAAAGTTGGAGCTAAAATAGAGAAACTCCTTTCAGTTTTTTTTTCATCAATTTGATATGAGAAAAACAAAAGCTCTACTGACAAAAAAAAAAGAAAAACAAGAAATACATTTTATCAATAGTGCTGCCAATAATTCTGCCAGTCAGTCGGAATGTTGCATTTTTCGAGTTAAAGAATGTCAACAAATAACTTATCTATCTATCTCCGCCCACATCCTGTATTTAGTTGTGTATATTTGAAAAATCACAACTTCAAGTGATACATGGAAGTTCTAGCCACTTAAAAAAAAAAAACAACATATTGGCTAAATGGCAATCTACTTTTTACGGTTAAATGTCATTATGAAGAGGCGGGGCTTATCAGTTCTGCCGTTTTGAAGTCACTTTCTCTATTATTAAGCCATTTTAGATTAATATTGCAGTTTACAATTAACAAAAATGAAAAATAATGATCAACTTATGTTATAGTTCAATTCTAAGAACCTGAAGAAAAAGATAATATGTCTCCTTTAATAGTTTATTGCCTATAGATTGATAATTTTGACAGTTAACAGAAAACATGGAACAATATTTGGAATGAGCCGATTTTTTATTCTGAAAAGGAGTCTTCTTATAGTTCGATTTTTCCCAAAGCCATTAAAGCAGCAGAGGCTAAATGCTATTTTGGGAGGAGCTCTATGTTAATCAATGATAAGCCCTGGCTATAATGCACTTACTGTATCAAAGGTTTTGGCACTCGCGCAAAATGTGGACGAAGTCTTGGCCAATGAACTGAAGATACTTGATCCTATAAATGACAAGATAAAGAAAGTCAATCGGGTGGAAGATGAAGTTTCTGCTTGATGGAAAATAAGTGAAGTTGTTTCCACTATTTTGACTTCAGCACTGCTCATCGTGGCTCTCCTCTGGCACGAATCATGTCACACATTTCTTGACACAACACGCATAATCCTCCAGTATAGTGTTGTCACGATACTTACATTTCAAACTTTATCTGATGCTAAGAAATTCACTTGATTCTCGATACTGATTCCGATATACAAGGATAATTACAAATGCCTTTTTTGGCTCCATGTTTTAGACCAACCAGGGGCATGGGGACCCCAAGGGGTACTTGGGGAATTACCAGGGGGCACTTGGAATGTTTTCAATGAAGATGAAATGTACTTTTATATGTAGCAGCACCTCTTTGGAGTATCTTGGACCATAAATATAATTAAAACAATACATATAATAGTAATAATTGACTATATTCAACTAGTAAACCCATTTATTTGTCTGAAACTCAAATTAAGCAGTACTCTTAGCGGGATACAAAACTTAGGGGGTCCCCGAGACAAAAAAGGTTGGGAACCACTGTTTTAGACAAAAGATTGTTATTTTCCACACAAAATAATGGTCTTATACTAGTTCTGAAGTTCAAGATCATTCTAAAGGTCAAATTTTGCATGTCCTGTAAAGAGGATTTTTTGTTTTTTCTTGCTCAAATGAGTATCTTTGATACTGGTTTTGGTATTGTTTAGTATCTGATATTCAATACTTTTGACAACTCTAATCGGAGGACATAATTCAAGAACTGGAAATGGGTCATGGGCACAACTCTTGGTGTTTAGTCTGCTCTCGACAGGTTTCCACGGCGGCGCAGAAAGATGTGTCAAATACAGAGGAGAACATTATTAAGGCTGATATTAAAGGCGGTCCATCTTTTGACCTCTGCCCACATGTGCACTCCAGATGCTCTTGATCCGTCTCCGTGCTGTGTAGAACTCACGAGGGCTTCTACTACAGTGGGCCCGAGTGACTGACCAATCACAGAGCAGCATTGATGTTTCCACTGAAGCCAAAGGCGAAGCTTCCAAACAAAACAAAACAAACGTGACAACACCAACAGGTATAACTAGGCCTGTTTAGCAGAAATGTTGACTACTTTGTTTTTGATAATGTATTGATGGACTTACATAGTGATGGACATTAGAAAAATGGAAAAAATAACATTTGGACTCTAATAAAGTTTGTACTGTGTGCCGTAGCTTATTTGGATGTCTTTTGTTTCCCTTAATTTCCCTTGCTCTCTCTCTCTATCTGTCGTGTTTTTGTATTTAAAAGCATTTAAAAACTGAAAAATGTAACATTAAAAAAAGAAAATTTACTGAAGGAAGCACATCAGAGTAAGTTTTATTGTCATTGTCAGTGAACAAAATTTGCAAACAAGGAACTTTCTTTGGCGATGGGTGCAACGGACACAACAGACTATGATAAAATAAGGCATGCATAAAAAATAAGGTGTTGTCTAAATAAACTAAATGTTGAATAAATGTATACACCAAGTACAGTATGGTCAGAACAATAGTGCATTTTGAATGAGGAAGAAGTCAACTGAATTTAAGATAAGTTTGATTTCTCTGATAAGCTTTGATTGAAGCCAAGATAACTTTGACTTACTCTGAACCTGAAAACATGGAAGTAGTAAATCACCTGCACGCCAAATTAACATTTTAGTACCCAAGATGTTTTAAAAGTAAGTTAATAAGTGATCCACAACAACAGCATCTCCATGGACCAGTAGTGCATGCTTCTCCGTGTCAGAGTCGGGCCTCTCTTTGTGGGACGTCCCATCGCAGGGTGCAGTGGTGCAGCGCTGGAGCCTCGGGGCAGACACCAGTCAGTCTCAGCAACTCGCTCCAATCAATGTCCCACAGCTCAGTGAACTGCAGCGAGCCCGGCTCAAACACGCTGCAATGTAAACAAGTGTCGACTCCAACACTGAGGGCAAACACTGGGTTCTAATAAGGATTTTATGTTGACTTGTGGATTATAAAAGGGAATGACTTCACAAAATGACACTGACAATTTTATGTAATGATCTGTGAGTTATCTACAATGGATATCCTTTATCTGATCATGTTTATCTTTTAGGGTCACGTCAATAAAATTCACCATCACTTATATAAATTCATAAACTGCATAAAAGCTAACAAACGTTATGTTAACGGTGCACTTCCTGCTTCTCAAATAAAACACTCTATAAAAATGATGCAGAGAAAGCGCTGTGGTGTCATTTTCACCCGAATAGATGCTTTTACAATAGATCTGCACTGGGGCAACACAGATTTGACTTTATTACATGCAAAAAAATATTATTATTGTTCTGTTTTTCACGTTTCAAAAAAATCAGCTACAGTGCCTTTGAGACAGTTTGTACCAGTAGGTGGAGTCAAGAGCACGTTCTGTCTATAATGGAAGTACAAATAATCCCCAGGACTCAAATGGTCTCTGAAAAGTAGCTTTAACTAAAATACATCCCTTTTAATTGTAATTACTCATTGTTTATTTAAAAAAGCAGAAGTCTATACTGCTCTATACTGTTGGTCTATACCGACCAAGATCCTGATTTAGTTTTGAAGAAGTGCCACGAGTCCCTGACTGCTGTTGCACACCGATCCTGACAGTTTCCTTTTGAGAAAACATTGTTCTGTCAGATCAATCAACATAGACTCTAGCCAACCAAAAATGGGTGAATTGATGTCAACAATACAGTCTAGCACAGTATTTTTCCTTTATGGGTTTAAAAAATACCATTGCACAACCTTTACTGTTAGCAAAGAAAAGAAAAGAGTCCGCACTGCTATGGTATGTTGATCAATTGTTGGAGCCCAGCAGGCGAATTAGGATTTTTGGGTATGTGTCTCTCCTTTTAACACATTTACTACTGACACATTATCAAATCGGACCATTTTGTAAAAACAATATGGTATAAAATGAGACAACTGTGTCTGTGCAGTTCTTTAAAATTGGCGATAGTAATGGTTTTACGTTGTTTTTTTGGTGAAGAAGCTGCTCAGGACACTCCAAAAAGATAAAGGAGTCAATCACATTCGCATTTGTAAATCTGTTAACTCAAATTGGACATTTTTTTTCAAGGCACACTTGTGTTCCCCGACATAGTGTTGACAAATTTTCATATAAATACTGTATTATTTGTTCTTGTCTCATGCATTGCAATTGTGACCAACTCAGAGTAAAGCGCGGGCCATGTTTACACATAAAACATGTTTTTTTTATGTGAAGAAACACTCTGTATACTGGACGCTGATATTCTCCTAAAAGCCTCTTTTTTGCTCTGTGCTGTAATAGCTTCAACGCACATGGAAACATTTGCAATGAGATCACGGCTGTTTTTCCAGCACCACGGTTCAAAACACAGGTGCAGGAAAGAGAATGTCCAGAATTTAGAATATTTTTTATTGTAATTTATGATGTTTTTGCCTTATCCTTTCAGGTGTTTTCCTAAAATATTGCCTTTAAAAGTTAAATCTTCAAATGACTAAAACAAGCCTACATTTTGACTTATCAAACAAATTCAACCTACACAAGACAAAGCCATGATCAAAGCAGTGCAAATGTGATGATGCGTTGCAGTTCTCCTCGGAGATTGGACTTTCTGTGTTTCGACTTCCAAATGCAACAGTAATTTCTTCTAAGAAACTCTGGAAACATCTCTGAGCATCGATATCAAACATGGCTGTGCCCTGCTTTAGGACACAGTTTAATATCAGACTACTTTAATATCGATGGTACTTGTTTTGTTTTCCCTTTATATGGTCACTACCTGATGCCTGTGAACCTGCTCCTGCGCTCTTATTGAGCCTCTGCAGCTATAAATGCGTTGATATGCTAATGTTGCTAACGTCTTCACAAAGCAAATGACAACAACAGCCAGAATTCACTTTTAAACGTTGATAAACAACTTATAATTGGGTCCTATGTAACAAAAATTTCAATAACTCAGCGTTTACCAGGTTCATGTTTTGTGTAATTTTGATGGTTTCATAGTTTTGTATTACTGTATACATTTAACTGTTTATAGTTTTTCCGTCTTGACAAGTGGAACACAGAAGCTCACAGAAAACAATACTCCGAGCTCTGACTTCTGAGGGCAGCTGTCTGTAACGCTGCATATGTCCTTCAATGTGCAAAACGAACCGCTCAAAAGGGGTTCAATTTCACTAAATAAGACATTTTTTTTCATGAACCGTTTTTTTACTTAATCCGGGAAATACAAGCTTGTCTAATTACTTCCTGGAGACTTGTCAGCACTTTCTGATCCTGCGCTGTTTGTGAATATGCAAAATGTAAGACTACACCTTGATATAATTGATTTGTTAAGCAGATCCTGTATTAAGGGTTTCATTTACGCCGCATAAGAGCCCAAATCTAATCCCACTGATCATTACGGGTTTGCACAGTCCAACAGTCCGCAGCAGAAGCATCGTCTGTGGAGGGTTGGGTTTCCATAGGCATCTGGAGACATATGCCCAACAAGGATCAATACCGAGACAAGGAAATGTGGTGTCGTCATTATATATGTGACCACAGCGGTGTCGTGTGGGCTTTGTCTGAGGCCGCCGCCATGGATTATGGAAGAATCTCAGAAGTGTTGATCGGATGTCTCCTTTAAAGGAAACTGAAGATGAACATGTTTTACCTGAATAAGGACGGTTACAGTCAACGTCGCCAGAAAATGCAACAGTAAACAATATGCGTTGGAGTGAAATGGAATATAATCTGGTCATTTTTCTGTTCTCTGGGGTGTTTGATTTACAGAGTCGTGTCCCAGAGCTGTATATCGTTATTATTTTGGCTTGTTCCTTGTCTTACTTGAGCTGTGACAGTAGTAGTTTGGTCCAGATGCCCTTCCTGTCACAACCTGGCAGTGATTGAAGAATGATGTGGATGAATTTGGTGTCAGAATCTTTATTAATGCCACGCAAACAATTTGGTGGAATTTGCTTTGAAGAAAGAGCTTGCATCAGTTGTTTTATCACAGACAGAAAAAAAACTAAGTATTAAAGACATACAATATCACAATAGAAAGGTATGAAAGGTGTTTGGTATAGGACACTATTAAAAGTTTGCGTCACGATTATCATGGCCAAGTTACTATAATATCCTGATAATGAATAAAATTGCTGAGTTTAAAAATGTTAATACTATGAAAAAGTTCCAAGATCTACAATAATTATAAAAATTACTTGAGTGTGAGGTGAAAACAACAAATGCTCTAGAATGGGGGCATAATGTCGAATGGTTGCCGACATCACGAGTGCACAAATCCATCGCAATTATTGTCTACCCTTTTCATAGCAATAAACAAAATTATCATTTATTGCTCCACAGCTAGTCTTGCCCAGTGGCACAAAAAAAAAAAAAAAAAAAAAAAACATTCATGCACGACACAACCTTAAAACTCATTGTCCAGTCAACCTTAATCTGTTGCAGCAATAATTACGACCATATTTGAAATCTTAAAACACTAAAAAATAGACCAGCTGATGAAGTAGCTTTATGTAGTTTAGCTTTATGTTGTTATGTAAAGATGATGATTTTATTTTCAGGTCACAGTAAATGCTAATCTACATTTACCACTGCATTTAGGACCCCTTGATATAATTTAAACTAACACCAAACATTTAGACCAAAGTAGAAGTAGTGGGTAGTCACAGAAGCAGTAGGTGTATTTTATTAGTTGTACAGGACGTTGCTGTGGTAGTATTTATAGACAGCAATAAATCAAAATGAGCAAGGCTGCGCTCACACTTGTGCGTGCGCCACAGCGAAATTGGGACTAAATCTGGGGCTAAACCTGGAGCTGAACCAGGACAAGAACAGGACCAAACCAAACCAATATCAAGACAAAACAGGGCTCAAACCAGTGTGAATACAACCTAAACTTCAAAAAATGAACCAAACCAAGCTGCTAAACACTTCATATTAAAACAACAACAAAAAACATTGCATAAAGAAAGATTTTATTTGTAACATTGCAAATGAAGCTATCATTTGAGGACGTCTTTGGCAGGATGTGGCAGCTTTGATGGACGGTGATAGTAACATGTCTAACGTTACACAACTGTTACGTGTGTCGCGGTGGGCCCTGGTTTTCCTGTACAGTATGAGTCAGCTAAAAGCTTTTACCATCATCACTGTTTTCCAAACGCACAATCGTTTCTTCAAAATCTCTCTGCAGAGTCTGTATCGATCCCAGCTCATTTTGAATAAGCGCCTCTGCATTATTTGTTATTGGCCTGCAATGCTACTTCATAGTTTAATGTGTAATTACAATCAACATTATTTTTAGAAGCTGATTCTGTTGGTTATTTTCCAAGTTTTTATCCAACCAGGCATAGAATCAACATGTAAAAGCAATATTACCCTGTCCCTTACCTTTTACCCTATAATTATATATTTTCAATGGTGAAAAGTCCTCAAAATGAACAGGAAAAAGTCATGTAACTGAAATCCATGGCTTTCAGATTCTGTGCGTCGTGCTCCATAAAGGGAACCAGTACCCCTGTTGATATAAAAAGAAAAAAATCCCAAATGTTTAATCTGAATTAATTATATTAGAGAATTTGCCCTTGATCATTTTTATTTTTTACCACAACAGAAGCCTGTAGATTACAATAATGATGTCCTGTATCTCCATTAAAGGTGCACTTACTGCTATACATATATTTTTTTTGGTGGATGGACGGTCTCCTGCTTGTCTCATAAAAATAGTATTGCTTGTCAGGAATGTTCTACCATAAACTTTAATTTATTCAGTTGCATCAGCAAAAAATACTTGTTCATTTAGGGTGGACTCACATGAAGCGTTGTGAACCCTGCAGTGCTCAGGTGCGATTGTGGAGCGTTCTGTGACCTGCACTCGCTCCTGCACAAACAAATATCTCTCATAAGGTTGGGGTTAGTTAGGCAGATATGTGTCCTGTTGTGATTTTGTTAGGTCTTGGATTAAACCAAGTGGAGCAGCGAAGGCAACAGGAAATGAGCCGCTGCAAAACTTGTCTTTCCTCTCTTTGAAGCGGAGTTCACTCACTGTTTTCCTCTTTTAAGGAACATGTGGAAAATTTGAGAAAAATGTGCGTGTGTTCTTACATGTGCCACTGTCTCATCCTTTGGCCCAACTCCTCACATCGTTGCCAAGTCCAAATGCACTACGTTTTAGGGGCTTTCCTGTATTTCTGTCTTTCTTTACTTCTTTTTGTCATTCATTCCTTCTTTTTTTGTATCTTCCTTTGTTGCTTTTTCTTTTTTCTATCTATCTATCTATCTATCTATCTATCTATCTATCTATCTATCTATCTATCTATCTATCTATCTATCTATCTATCTTTTTCCTTCCTTTCTGTCTTTCCTTCTTTCTGTCTTTCTTCCCTTTCTTTCATTCCTTCCTTCCTTCATTCTTTCTTTCTTTTTCTTTATTAATTTATGTCCTTTCTTTTTTCTTTATCTATCTATCTACTTTATTTCTTTCCTTCTTTCTTCCTTCCTTCTCTTATTTTCCTTCCTTCATTACTTTTTCTTTCTTTCTTTCCTTCTTTCTTTTTCTTTATTAATGTATGTCCTTCTTTGTTTGTCTTTCTTTCCTTCCTTACTTTCTGTCTTTCTTTACTTCTTTCTTTCATTCATTCCTCATTTTTCCTTTCTTTCTTCTTTTTATCTATCTTTCTTTTACTTTCTTTCCTTTTTCCTTTTGTTCTATAGTCTTCCTTCCTTTCTGTATTTCTTTCCTTCTTTCTTTCATTCCTTCCTTCATTCCTTTTTCCTTTCTGTCCTTCTCTCTATTGAAAGGTTCAGTTGGCCTAATGGGAGCGCACCCTCAGAGTCACCGGCTTGTCTTCGTGGACATTGCCTTGTTTTACGCCATTCTGTGGAACATTCCAGGCAAAACAGTTCAGAGAATAAAAGATTTTGGACCCTTCACTTAAAAACACACACACTGCCTCTTTAAACATTACAGGTATGGGTTCTGAAGTCATTTGAAATCCAGCAACACAAGGATTCAAACAACAATTACCAATCGGGCCACACCACCTTTGTCTGATGTGGTTAGGCCTGAGAGCAGTGAGTAATTGAATTTGCTGTGAGGGAAGCGCGGCCTCATTTCATTAAAGAGATGGTCGTTTCATGATGTACGCACCACCTGACCAACGCTAAGACACCGACACACTACACTTAACTATCAGAGGTATAAATCAGTGCCATTGATTTATCACGTGCATTGGTTAGTTTCAGGATTGGGTAAAGGATAATAAAGGGTTATGTTCTGGTTAAGTTTTATTCCTTCGTCCCATATTTCTGATAAAGGCAAAGGCAAATAAGTAATTTAAAGTTTTGTATATAGCAGTTTTCACATAGCTTGTTACACTAAAATGTGGTGCAATGGTGTAAATTAAAATAGGTTTCATTAAATTCAGGTACAGATCATTTATGATGACAAGGCCATACCAAAAAGCAACTATTTCTCAGATTATTAGATCAGGGAAAGAGACTCTGGGTATGTTTTGCCCAAGGAAACATAACAAGGTTTGATTTCCAAACATTGAATAATCATTATTGTCAAAGAATTTCTGTTTCCCCCCCTCTTTTCTCATTATTCAGGTTAAGGCCTACTGAATTATGATGTTCAGATTCTAAGATGTTTCTCCCTTTTTAGTGAGTGAAATATTCAAATTCAAGTCACATTTGGTGGTTTAATCTTGGTTTTTATCGTAATTTACAATTCCTTAGTCATTGTTTACCATAACATAAGTCCATCAGCTCATTTAAATCAAACAAAATAGGCGTAACGATATGAGAATTATGTAAATAACACTTAATATGCCACGTCTTCAGACAGGTCTGGTGCCTTTCCTAATCATCTAATTGTAAAGTGCAGGAGGTGTCATCCACATTAACAGCAGTCCTTTGTGAGAGGGGCATCTTGACCCCAGTAAAGAGCCGGACGGGGGCAGATGGTCCCCGCAGTCGAGCGCGCAAACAGGGTGTCCATGGAAACGGAGCCGTAATGGCCGCCCCGGTGCGCTGTTGAATCACTCAGGCTAATTTGTTAAGTAGCGCCTGGGTATATTCACTTTAATCAGTCTATTTACTGAACAAGACGAGAGGTACAAAAACACGGCGCCCAATGAGAACCGCACAGATGTCAAGTAATACATTATGTCAATTATGTCTGAGTTTAAACCTGGTCAAAACAGTCGAACAGGAAAGAAAGAGGTTAAACTTTAAATTTGTATTGTGTCAGTTCCAATCCTAGATCAAATTAAAAGTGTTGTGTAGTGGTGAGAGAAATACACCAATTTACTATGCAAATCAGTTCATGGCATTTTGTTTGTGTGTTAGATTTAAGTTAAGTTAAGATTTAATTATTTATCTTGCATGTGTGTATTCTCCTGCTGTCCTTGAATTGTGCATTGCAACCCTGGAGTTTCCCCATTGTGGAACAAATAAAGGCTCTCTTATCTTAGTTAAAGGCGCACTGTGTAACTTCTCTGCAAAAACAGCAGAAAAAACGTGTAAGTACAGTCCCAGTTAAACAGCTAACAACAGAGGTTTATGCACTGACGTCATTACAAGTAGAAAAATATACCTCAACTGACAGCTGCTCCTTTGCTTTTTTGCTTCATTTATGTCTGTGGAGCTTCTGTCTCAGTCCAGTTTATTTCCAGTTTCCGATTTGTCGTATCAAGTTGTTTTTCCATTTCTTTCTGTTTTGGTACAGCAAAAAACTAGCTTGTTTGCTAACTGCAGAGGAAGATTTTCTGGCTGGCTGACAACTGTTTATTTCCTCAACACACCGTACAGCTTAATTAAGGAAAGAAATATGATTAGTTGACAGTATGTGATCCTAAAGTCTGTATCAGTGATAAATGTGAGTGTACCTGCAGTGTGTTTCTTTGGTTTTCTGGCCTAATTTTTGTCCGTGGAGCTTTTGTTTTTGCTCAAATTAACTTTATACGGCAAAATGGAAACTGAAAGTAGTTTCTCCGTTGTTGCTCCCACTGTGCAGAGTTTAGCTAGCTTGTTTGTTAACGGCAGTTGGAGATTTAAGACACTTTAACTGCCCCACAACAATAATTTTCCTCAACACTTGGACTCAGAAATGTCTTATTTAAGGAGAAGGGCAATGTGTTGAACTGTGTGTGAGCCGAAAGTCTGTATCAGTGATAAATGTGAGCGTAACTGCAGTGTTCCTGTTGTTTATTTGATTTTTTACATCTGTTAACTTGGTTTTCTTCTTTTTTTTGCAGAGTTGCAGACTTTTATATTTGTTTTAAGACTTAAACAGCTCTTTCAGATTTTACTTGTGCTTTTACAGGAGAAAATGTCATTACTCACCATTGACTCTAATGCGCTTTGCCACTCACTGCTAAAATTCAGAATGATGCGTTATCACCTACATAAACTCTAAGTCAAACTCATCTAAACATTAAAAATTGAGGCATTTATAAAACTAATATAAGAAATGAATGGCTGAACGGGGTATTTTAGTTCATATACTGTAATTCAGATTGAACGTTACTAGAATAACCCAGTATAAGCCTGATGAATGTGACCAGATCACATAAAACTGAGCAATATCACACACAGCCATGTTTTTATAGCTTTCACATGTTTAAATAATCAATACTCATCATATACGTTACGATGATAGTGTCCATAGAGTGAGTGAGTTCATATTTTGAGGAAGAAGCCTTTGCGGTAGAGGAGGAACGAGACGAGGACCCACAGAGCAGTTCCCCACAGGTTCATGAAGAGCAGCTCCCAGTGACTGTCCTGGTGCTTCATGTCCCAGCTGAAGGGGAAGTAGAAGCCCAGGAGAGAGTGGCCCACGTACACCAGGATGGAGTTTGTGCCTTCAGGACGACAAGAGAAATGTGTATGTGTAAAGCTATAACATAGATTAAGATTTTCCTTTAAAACTATAATAAAAAATAAAGCTTACGAGTGAGCCTCATCAAAGCTTATTTTGTGAAATATATATGACTTGAAACTTGAAAAGATAACAAGAAGGCGTGACAAAAATCTGAACTCCAAAAAGTAAAAGTTTAAACATGAAAATAAATGAGAAAAATATATGGTTAGTTTGATAAGGAAATCAATTAAAACTTGCTTTTCAGTTTCACAGATCATGAACTTTTGGCTCCAACTATGAATTTGGGTTTTTAAATAGTTACTAAGCCTAAATCATTCTTAATAACCTATCATTTCACAATGATTTAAGTCTTTGTTCATGCTTTAAGGTAGGAATAAGTGTAGTTATTATAAAGTGTTACCCCGAATCCTTTATCCTCAAAAATCAAGAGAACGAGGATCTTCTAAATCAAGCCCTGAGCGTCATTGAAAGCAAAGACTTTAAATTTCTATGGCACTACAGCCAATTCTCTTTTGTTGACTCCTTGTTTGCCTTTATGCACGCGCCGTACATGAAGCCTTTTGTTGCTCTTGACAGCTGCAGTTGTTAAATGAAGTGCAGAGTCTATAGACCACAGCAGAAGGAGGAAACTACAACACACGAGGCACACTTCACACAAAACCACCACAAACCTGATGAGGGAACCATTGTCCCAGAATATTAGCATTTTTAATTCTACTTTAAAGTTAACCATTACTGGCGTTGTTGGGTCTGACAAAATGGAAGCTTCACTCTCAAGAAACACTTGTTTGAAATTTGAGGATAACTTTTTACGTGGAAATTTATGCTGAATGTAATTTGAGTCATAATTGACAAAATATCTTGGATCAGCCAATGGGGAAAAGCTAAAACTAAAACTAAAACTAATACCTAAAGCTAAACTGAACCCTAAAAGCCTAAAACATAAACCTAAAACTAAACCTAAAACTAAACCTAAAACCAAAGCCTAAAACTAAACAAAACCTAAACTAAACCCTAAAATGCTAAAACATAAACTTTAAACATACCAAAACTAAATCTAAATAAAACTTATTGTATCTATTATTTTATCTTCTTAATTGCTTTTATTCCTTTTATCTTATGTACAGCTGCAACTAATGAGTCTTTTAGTAGTCAACTACTGGAAATGTATTATTTCTATTGTACACTGAGATTTTTTGAATGGCATTATCAAAAATGATTTAAGTATGCAGGTGTTATAGTTGTTTGTAATGATAAAAATATTTTCATAGTCAGCTTGTCACGAGTCTAGAGTTATGTTGTGCACTTATTGGTAATGAATTGCATTTTCTGTTTCACACTTTGGTAACAGGAGTTGTTTATTAATCAGCTATTTGCAAATAAAGTGGAATTAAATTGGGAAAAACAGACAGTGATGCAGTATCCTCCTCTGCTTGGGTCGTGTAGTTGTGTTTTTAGGAGTGAAACCTTGCCCAGAGGAGCTGTAAAGACTGATAATATAACCTTCACTAAGTCCTCTGCCTCAGCAAAATGCATTAAACCTTTTAAACAAAGCTGAACAAACAGTACCTGGATATATAAAAGGCCGTCCTCTCCACCAGCCTTTGACATCGATGACAAAATACATGGCTCCCAGCAGCAGAAAGGAGAAGCAGCCCAAACACGTCACATACGACAAAGACCTGCGCAAGAGGAAAACATGTCAGTACTCCTCTTACTTTTAATAATTCAATCATTAAAAATATAAATCAAAGATGGCAGAGTGGCAGGCCTGACTCACAAGAGCTTCCAAACATATTCAGGTTTAGTGGTTTAAATGTTTCTGTCAGTGCCACTTGGGACAGAACTGAACAAAGATTGAACACATTTCATGATTGTTTAGATATGTTTAAAATGTATTGATAATCATCAAATGAAGAACAGCCAAACTAGCGAAAAGTATTTATACATAAAAATAGATGAATAAAAGGAAATTGTTTCTTTCCTGAAAAGTTTTAGAATAGAAAAATAGAAATGATGATATTTGATGAACAATTTTTGCGTTTAAAATGACATTCTATTACATTAAATAATGTTTTTTAATTATTGCTGTGATATAAAATTCAATATTGAGTGTCGAGCTGTTTCCTTAATAAAATGTGGTTTGAAATGTTAGTATTTAGCACAAGTTAGATGCCTGAATATGTTCTCAACGCCACAAAGATTACATTTTGCTTTATTATATTATGTCACTTGCGGTGCACTGTATTTATCACTGTAGCAAACACCAAATATAATTGACGGGTATTTCAATTAGCACTGTTCTGTCCCAGACTTTCTTCTTTTGGCCAAAAATCCACTTTTTTGTCAGTGTACCATACTTGGATTAAACTCTCATCAGATTTTATTGTTGCTGATTGACACTGTCCAAATTATTAACGTGCAATGGAAATTATTGACCACCAGTTTATTTATCTTGTCATACTTCGCGGAACAATATTCCTACATTTTGTGAAACTATCAATAGATCTAGAAGTTATCAGCAATATTGGTTTTACTGGAACAATTTACAACGCCTGGTTGAAGATAGTGTATAATTTGGACTAGGTTGAGCACTTTAGTCATTGAATTTGAGTTCAAAACATTTGAATTATGCCTTGTTTAAGTTAAGTTTAGCTATTTACCAATTATGTCTTCACTTTTAATAATTAATTTATTATTTAGTTTGTTATGATCTAGAACTTTGTCCAACCTACCCCCAAAAGCCATGGACATTTTGGACTATTTTACTGTCAGGTTGTGAACTCGACTGTAAAACCTCTGTCTCAATGAATCCTTTAGTGCAGATAAATAACAGAGTGAGGTCTGAATCTGAGCAGGACAGTTTTTTGGCAGAGCTCGGAGCCCCACGCTGCGGAGGATCTTTGGCACGTGTCGAGAGGAGCTGTGCCAGACTGCCATGTTCCTGTCTGCAGTAACTGCAACAATGTTTGATGAGATATTATCCAAAGCACTTACAGTAAGATCCCCACTAAAAAAGGCTTATAGAACTGCAAAAGGTTATAACACACATCCCTTTACAGCGAGACACTGCAGATGAAAAGGAAAAAATCTTAAATTTAGAGAAATCAATTTGAAGCTTCTTCTGTAGTTCACCTCTATAAATGTAAGAAAATAAAAAAATCAAGATTTGTATCATGTAATGTTTTCATATTTCATGTGCACACATTTGGGACAAATAAATCTGAAAAACGGATAGAGCCAGGTTTAAGTTTCTTGCTTCGTTTTGTAGACTGATGGTAAATCAGCTTTACTTTAGGTGCACATTGGACAATGCTTTTTCCATATAAAAGATTTTATGTTGAGAGAGCAAACGAACTAAAACAACCCCAGAAAACATGTCTCACCTTAAAGGAGTAACCAAAGTGATGAGAATATTATTGTCTCGACATTATAGTATTTTAAGTAATACTTAAACTCTATATGACAGGTTAGACGACACATTTCACGGAAACAGTGGTCAATGAACATGATTTTATATATATATTCTTTTTTTTTTACTTAACATTTTGCCAATTTGTCTCAGTTTGACAGTTTTTGTAAAGATTGCGTCATTTCTGGTTTAGACTTGCGTTTAGTCCCTATTTTGTGACAGTCTCATTCTTACCACATGAAAAGGATATGAATTTTTGAATTTGAATACTAAAATGTCTGAAATTTTAGATGCTTAACTTACAACAACCTTTTAAGTCATTAATATTAGGGTGCGGCGACACTTTCACAAACACCACAAAACAAGGCCTAAACCTTGAACTAAACCTGGACTAGATCTGGACTAGACCAGAGCTAAATCAAGACAGGACCAAAACAAGTCTTCATAAACCAGACAGACCAAACAAGCACGAGTTTGAATGCAGTCTTAGACTTGTGCACACTAGAACATGTTCAACATACAAAGCAGTTTTATCAACGCACGTGTGGTTAGAAAATGTGCACAATTTTACATCAACAACTGGACAAAGACAACTGTTATATGATGTTTTAAGAGAATGTCAGGCTGTTCCTGTCTGCAGTAAGTGCTACTAGTTTGAGGTGATATTATCTAATGCTCGAGAGCCGCTGCACTCACAGAAGGAGCTCTCTCTTTATCTGAAGACGGGCCAAACAGGACTCTTGGCCCGAGAGTTAATTACTCCGGGACAGGCAGGAGGCAGGAGCTCGATAAACTATGCATGATGAAGTACCTATAAAAGCCGGGCAGGTACAGTGTAATGGCAGAGGATGGGTCTGTGGCAGCCCCAGCGGAGCATCATGGGAGATTTGCTTACACATCACAGATGAAATGGTCGTCTTCCAGTAGAAACATTAAAATGATTCACTTCATATTAAGAGGCTCCAGGACCAGTGTGCAGGTTGTAAAGTCGTTTAAAGCGGTAACTAAGCTGTATTTCATCAAAAATGACTGGAAACATATGAAGGTATTTTAATGTTATTATAAAAAGTACAGGCTTCATTTAAATAGAGGCTGCTCTTCCCAAAACTGATGTAAACATTTTTCAACATCTCCTTTTCACTTAATTGGACAGTTCTTACTCTATTCTATACTCTACTACTATTCTCTTTTTGTTCAGTCTGGCTGTACAAAGACAAAGGCAGTGTATTTTGAAAACATACAGGCTACTTGCAAACAGGGTTGAGAAATATACTGAAATTTAGATAATATCGGGAGTGCTGTTTATGTTTACAGTACACAATGCAACAAAAATAGCTGATTAAAATGAGAAAAGTTAAGAAATATGGTGATATTTCTGCACTTTTATGAGTCATTTCACAGGCATTTCACATTTGTCTGACATTTAAACCCCAACTAATGCATTTAAAGACAAGTTTTAACACCTTTTTTGTTGGATAGACATAATATAGTCTGAATATCATTATCAGCATTTTCCCGAAACAATATTGAGATGCTCAAACTGCAATAGATTTATTTATTTGACAGATAGTACTAATATTGATTCTTAACTGTGGAAAATAACTTCTAAAATAAAAACAATTTGTTATTACACGTTTATACGACCTTTCCTTCATTTGAAACATCACCGTGGCGTTTCCCTTTGGCTTACTTGATTTAAATCAGGTTCAAACACTCTGGACTTGGACTGGTTCTTTTCTGGCTGTGATGTAGACGGATCATGTGGACGATGTGGCGCTCACTCCCCACACTCCGGGGGTGATTATTTACGAGCGCGGCTGTCGTTGGAGGTAAGTAAACGCGTGTTTTAGCAGCTCTGATTTGTGCCTGCTGGAAGCCCATCCTTTCTTTTGTGTGCAAAAAGTGGCTGGATTTAGAGGGTCAGGAAGCACTTACCAAAGGTTTTTATTGACAGGTATAAATCCCGCGTCTCTCGTGCACTTAGTAAGGATGGCAGCGGAGATTCCCTGAGGGTGGAAATGAAACAGATTTTAAATCGATAAAGCAGCTCGTATCAGGAGACTAAAACATGGGCCCAGAGAAAGACCAGCACCAGAGGATTCACTGATTACACGGCAAGGTCCATCACTCTGGAGTCTACACTTTAAGAGCTGCAAACAAGCGCTGGGTGAAAGGCAAAACATTCATGACATTTCTTATAGTGGAGAATTTCAAGTTGATTTAGCATTATATTTGAAGAGGTAATTTAAGCTTTTTTGTCTTTTTGTTTTCAGGCTGTATATTAAGGTCAAGAACTGCACCAAATCAGGACTAAACTGGGCTCAAAAACACCAGTTAACACACCAAGTTCTCAGTTCACAATCATTGGTTAAATCATCACTCCAGGTTAGAAAATCATGGCAGATTACAATTTGATTTTGGATTGCCGTATCACCCACCACCCAAAACACGCAGAACATTCAAGATCTACAAACATTGCAGTATAAAATATGCATGAAGGAGTAATAATTAAAGCATCAGTGGAAAGCATTAGGCATAATTTAAGGAAATATTGCATTACATGAAGTGCTTATACATGAATAATAAGTCGAACTTGATGGACTGCAGGCACATTTAAAGGAAGGGTAACATTCACCACTGATCCTGGGTCGTCAGTGCCTTAAGCCTCGCTCTGAACGCCCTCAGAGACTCTGCCACTGTCAGTGTTGGACCTGTATTCTTGCGTTGTTCAACAAACATGAAGAGCGGAGCGTTCATGGGCGATGAATGCTGCACTTGCGAGACCACATGTTCACCGATAACTAACCGCCGCCTCTTCCTCAGTGCTCCTATCAGCACCGCCGTTACTCTGTGTACAGTCTGTGAGGCGTTGACATGCAGATAGAAGACACAAACAAGTGTTTCTCTTTCACGGTTTATGTTCAGGCCATGGCTCATGTTCAGTTCCTTCTCCTCCAGAAGCCCAGGCTCATGAGCTGCAGAGGCCGCACTAGCACAGATTCATGAATGGTGCAGGGGCTGGGCTTCAGGTAGAGACCAATCGGATCATAGAGAGGACACAAGGGTTTAAACACACTGGATTTCAGCTTTGAAACTGGCAAAACAAATGAGACTCATGCGAGGTTCATTCTGCTTTCTGATTGGAGAATCGTTTCGAGAACCAAAACACCACAATTACTGCTGGCATGGACAATAAACTGAAGTAATGTTTCAATAATTTTAAGTGGATATCAAGCCAAAAGTCAAATTTCAAATGTTTGTTGCTCGTCCTATATTTACTGTGTCATTATATCCATATGATTTAGAAGCTTTAAGAAACCTTTCGTCCTCCTGCAGAGCCTCGTTTCAGAGATCAGGGTCCACACAGGCTCGTTATATCCATCATGCGTGTAGATGACAGAATCAATGGAGTGGAAATGGCCGGGCCGGGGCAGGATCCAGTCTCCGGGCGATCAGTGCTGTGGGACGCTCCGGGACGAGGGGCTATGTGGGACAACCGCTCAATTTCAATCTCTCAGTCGCAGCCTGATCGTTGGACTTTAATTAACACGGATTGTTGTTTGGATGGAAGACTGGCTACAGTTGTTTATCAAACTAATAAACAATACAGACTTAAGACAATAGCATGATATAACTAAAATGCTTTTCTAAAATAGCATATCAGCATATCTATATCTTATTGTTAGTAGTTTTGA
The DNA here is from genome assembly GCA_019453435.1 of Rhinogobius similis. Taxonomy (NCBI): domain Eukaryota; kingdom Metazoa; phylum Chordata; class Actinopteri; order Gobiiformes; family Gobiidae; genus Rhinogobius; species Rhinogobius similis. The sequence continues at coordinate 10,584,448 of CM033634.1, forward strand.
CTATTCAGTACTTGAGTGGCTAAGTTTATTTAGATTGTAGGTCAAGATTGTTTTGAACTTTATAAAAGTAAAAAAATTCAAAAATTAGTAAGAATTTATTACATTTTGCATAATACAAACTTGACAAGACTTTCAAAGTGCTAGAATGTAGTTTTTATTCTTGAATGCCACACTTGATCGTGGTAAAAAAAAAAAAAAAAGAGAGAGACAAATCTGCTCCATCTGTAGACAGGAATGCTTTGCCCAAGGACACAGTGACGTGAAGGTATGGAAGTCCTGACCTCACAGTTGGAGGGCAAACGCTCAAACCACTTAACCACTGTCACTGTTACATCACGTGTCATTTTCTTTCTTCACTGGATATAATTTAAGGTTAAGGTAAACTTGACTGTCCTCTGCATTCGGCCTGAAAACCATTGTCCAGATCTTTTTTCTTCCCGGTGATGGAGGAGAGTACTGCAAATTTGTACTCAAGTAAAAGTATATGGTACAGTTACTGCAGCAAAAACTGTATTTAAGTAAAATTAAAAAGTACACAGGAAAAGAATATCTACTCAAAGTATCAGTTACTTTTAAATACAATTTTAGTTGCGTTTAAAATCAGTCTTTTATAATAAAAAAAATGTATTCATTTTACTGTTTGAATGGAATTACGTTATTTTAAACCACGATACATATATTCTCAGCAATCAATGATTTTAATTGTAACTAATTACAATTACATAGCTAGAATTTACAAATACAGGTTTAAAAATCTTCTTTTAATTAATTGTCTTTAATAAACTGTGTTGTTATTGTTTTGTAAAAGTGTTTGAGTGTCTGGGACTGGGGGTTGGAATGATTTTATATTTTGAAAGAAGGTCGAATGAAATAATATTTCAACATAAAAGGCTCCTTGTCGAACAGTTTATCTTAAGAATGTTTTGGAGGTATTTGGACAGCAATAGTCTATGATTAAAACAAGAAAATATAATGATAACCTGAGTTAAGGGGATTCAGTGTGTGAAACAAAGAACAGACAAAAAAGATTGTGAACCCCTGGATTAGCCAATTGGAAAGATTTTTAGTTTGAAACAAGAAAGAATATTCATTTAACCTGTCAAGTTATGGATCTGGGACATTGAAATCAAGATTCAAAGATCTAAAAATGTACAAAATATCATCCTTTTGCAGTTCATGTTTTTTTTAACCAGCACTTTCAGCACTTTGTAAAGATCCTGCGCATGTAATAGCCATTCTGTGGTTGGCTGCCTGCAGAAATGAGCTCGACTTACATTAAGAAGCAGCTAATGTTAAGAGCATATGGGTTGAAATTGGACTCAGCCAGGATCAACTTCCCTTATTCCTCCGTGAAATGTACTTTTAAAGGTCAATATAAGAAACAGACACATCACTATAGGAATAATAATACACTCTACGGGCTTTTCAAAAACACCTAAAAGACGGCTATCACTTCATCCAAATAAAGTAATATACATGGAAGGATAAACTAAACAGAAATCTGCTGCTGAAATCAATACGTTTCCAACACAATGTAAAAAAATCTATAACGTTGTGATTGTGTGTTTGTGACCAGAGGCTAGTTTCGCTTTGGGAACTGTAGACAGAAAAGGCTTTTGGGAATGATAAAGTTTAATTTCAGAAATCAGAAGAAGAAAAGTAATTGCCATTGTCAGAGAACTAAAATAGTAAACCAGGAATTTGCTTTAATTTGAATGTATTTGGAAAATTGTGTTAAATTTATAACTCAAATTGAGTTTTAAAGTAAAGGCTTTTATGGGTTTCAGCCCGTTTATTGTTTATAGGTGGTGTATTGAGGACTTCTCACTGTTCAAGATAAGATAAAATACTTTTTTTAAATTGTTAAAGTTGTGTTTAAGTTGTATGGACAAAAACAAAAGAAGTCAGTTGTATTTTTTCCTTTTTTTCTCAGCAATATTTATGGGTTTTAGTTTACTGCTTATAGGTGCCATTTTAAGTACTTTTTACTACTCAAAAGATAAAATAATTAGTTTTAAATTGTTTTAGTTGTATAAACAAAAACACAGGATCAAACTGAGTTTTATTTATAAAGTAACTACAATATTCAGGCTTTTAGTTGGTTCATTCACTCATTTTGAGGACTTTTCACTCTTCAAATGATACAATATTTTGTTTCAAACTGTTAAAGCTAAGTTAAGGTCATTTAAACAAAATCATCACTCAAACTGAGTTTTATAGGTTGTCTTAAATGCATTTTGGACAATATTCATGGGTTTCAGTTTGCCTTTTTACAGGTGCCATTTTGAGAACTCGCTGTTCAAAAGATTAAATAGTTTGTTTCACGTTGTAAAGTTGAGTGGACAAAAACTTGAATTGATGTACAAGTCCAAAAAAGACGAGTTCATAAACACATTAACAGTATTATATATTTTTGATAGTAGTTTTATAACGCACAACAGATTTTCACAAAAAGAAAAAGTTCAAAGTCATGTTTTGATGAATTTACAACCAGAACATGACTAACGTGACCAGCTGTACATTTCTAAAGATAACACGTGACCCAGAGGAAGTGCTAATGTACATTTTCTCTTCAGATTTGATGTAGTTCAAACTTATTTGTCAGATCCAGTCTTACTTTATCACTCGTTGCCGGTGGGTGAAACCATAATGAGTCTAATTTATTTTACTTCCCTCCAGACTTAAACAACAACCATCAATAAGATTCAAGGCACAGACACAAAACATTAAAAAAGCAAGGTTATTAATAACAAAATGCACTTTTTATAATGATTTTGACATTTAAAACTTTAAATCTGGGTTTTTCAGAAACTTTGCCCATAAATTCATCAAAATTTGCTCATAGTACATTAAACGTATGTTACAAAAATGCAGATATAAAAAGATATAAATATAAAACGAGCCGTAAATATTGACAGTCCTGTAATGAGCCCCAGCATTGGTTATTCTGGTCATTACATGGATACTATGTAAGAAAATCAATAGTTTAACTCAAATGATTGATCTGAAAATCATTGAACATATTTCTATAATTAGAAACTGTATCCATAGCAACGTGATGTAGGATAATTATGGATTATGACTGTGACAGAGGCCGTAACACACATTGACCCTCACGAGTTCAAAGAGCACAAATACAGGCCTAATAATGAGGTTTTTAATAAGTTAGAAACATTAAATTAAAAAAATGAAGTGTTAAGTTAATCGTTTGAGCCAAAAGGACAAAATGGACAAAACAAAAAGGACAAACTAGGTCTAACTCAACCCTAAACACAGCACAAGGTTGAGAAGTAAATAGTCTCAGCGTTTTATCAACACACCTGAAGAGACCAAACTTTCTGCCAGGACATCTGCTTTTACAGAGGTCTGGAAACTGAAGGTAATTGGGTAATTGGGACATTGTGTGACTAACAGCGACGTCTGCTACATGTCTTGTGCATAAATTGTAAATAGGGTTGTTAAGCAACTTTAATCGACACGTTTTTATCATCACAACTGTCAAGTATGTTTCTCAGGGCATTTCTTAGTGTTTTGTGTGGACAGATAACGGTACAGTAGCCAAAAATGCACTAAAGTAAGAGTAACGTTACTTCAAAATAATATTACTCAAGTATAAAATAGTAGTCCGAGAAATTACTCAAGATTAAAAAAGTATTTGAAGTCTGTTGTTAATTTATCTGCTGTTTATTCTGTCCGTTTGTTGTACAGTACACTAGTATTTTTCAACCTTTTTGAGCCATGGCACGCTTTTTTGTTTGAAAATAATCCATGGCACAAGCAAGACCTACTCAAATATTACCAAATCACACCGTTTAGGAACAAAAAGTGGTATTTAATGTAGCAGATATTGACCATGCCGCTGTAGTTGTAATGACCAAAGTCAGAATCCCTTATTGTACACAAAAGTCTTGTGGCCTTGTCTTGTGCACAGTGTTGTGTTAGATGTTTATTTGCAATTCTCCTGCTGTTCTTGTGCGTTGCAACACTAGAAATCCCCATGTGGCACAAATAAAGGTTCTTTTATCTTATTGTGGGAAAGTATTGCTCAACTAAGATTACTTGTAAGAGTATAAAAATTAGAAACACTAAATCATTTTGAAGTAACAGTAGGCCAGTTGCAATAACAAATTCAGAAATGCGATATACTGCTACAGAAAATATCACGATAAACGATAATATTGAAACTACTTTATGCCACTGACAGCAAGAGAAACAGCGGTGTTTCTTGTTACAAAACACTTGTTTGGTGTCGATAATGAGTCCATAAAAACATCCTTGTTTCACTCTCTACAGCTCAAATTGTATTAAAAAAAACAAACAAACAAAATGTTCTCCAAAGTAAAGAAAAGGCACACGATAAATATTGAGCCCCAAATATACAGTATTGTTCTTTCGATCATATATTGAACAATATCGTATTTATCGTGATAGACCTAAGCAGCGGTGCAAGAAACACAAATGTATAACTATATTTTCAACATAAAGCTTTACTCACAATAGGAAGAGTAACCAAATGTTTTACTCAAGTACTAGCAGACACTGTTTTGCATGTAACAGCACTAGTAGAGTATTGTTACTTTCCTCCTCTACAGCACTAGTAGAGTACTGTTACTTACAAAGTCATACTAAAATAGGAGTAAAAGTATCAGAAAAGCTTGTAGACATTTTAAAGTTTGGCTGTTAGTCTTTGTACTGTATGTCTGTCAGGCCAAAGTGGAAGGTTTTATTCACTACGACGTCCCGATAGAGCTAGAATTCACTTTTCTGTATCAATTCAACACATACAGATTCAATTAAGAGCAGCAGTCACAAAGCCACTTCAAAGTAAAAGAGTAGTATGCGGTCACGGTCTGGATGTCTTAGCTGTGCCTCTGTCTGTGTTTTTTCCCTCTGTCCTCTCCACTTCCTCTCATTTCTCTGACACAGTTTTTGTTCAAAGGCTCCAGCTCCTTCTGCTCCATCATCACCTCAGCTCAGGCTCTGCTCCCTCAGGAAGTGTCCCTCCGAAACTAAACTAACACACTTTCACAATTCCACGCACTTACATTCAATATCTCGCCTCTACACCAAGAAAAGACAGTAACCCAAGTCCAGCTGAATGCATCCTGTCCATCTTATTCTATGGATGGAGCTGCCATCGTCCTGTCAGTGATTCAGGAACACAATCTGTCCCGTCTCATGTAACACCTCTCCCACTGGGACGCCCCCCTCCGCGAAAAACAGAAGCCAGCTCGGATTTACCCTGCGTTTTTGAGACCACCCTGACAGGACGGGTCAAAACACAACGTGAAATGACAGTTCCAAGTGAGACGGACAATACGAATCTGAAAATCTGAAGGTGTAGAATCAACATGGAAATAAGATTATAATTAAAAAAATAACTACACTTTTATTAGCCTTAAAAAGCATCAACAAATAGTTTTGTGGGAATTATTTAGGCTACTACTTAATTAAGGAGTTGGAATTAAGAGTACATTAAGTAGTTATTAAGATTGAATCATTCATGCTTTATTTAAGTCAATAAGTGTCTTTATTATAAAGTGTTACCAATGTTACATATACACTTTACTTTAAAGGAGACATATCCATGAAAAATCCACGTTTATGAGCTTTTATGAGCCATAATGGTTTCCCTCAGTTTTTAATTGAGAGATGTATTTTAAGAGATTTATGTGTGTTTAAGAAACCCCTCTTTTGACCGGGATTTGGGGTTTAAGTGCACAGAAAATACCCTACCTGGCCAAAAAAACCCTAAGAAAATAAAGGTCACACACATTTGGTTGGAGCACCTTTAGTTTTGATTAGAGCACAGCTGTGCAACTGTTTAAATATGTTTCTCCAATGTCAAAAGATTAGTTCATTCCAGTGTTGCATTACTTTTCCACCAAGATGTTTTATTGATGATGGAGAGTGTGACGCAGCACAAAGCCGTCTCCAGCACAGCCCAAAGATTCTCAATGGGGTTACATCTGGACTCATCACACCACAACAACTTCTTCTATCGCTCAAGATTTCAATCTTCATGCTCCAGAGCAAACTGAAGCCTTTTTCTGGTTAGTCGCACTGATTAGTAGTTTTCTTATTGTCGCACAGCTTTTCAGTCCCTATCCCTTGGGTCCCTTCACATTGTTCTTGTGGAATGTGCTTTCTTTCACTATTAAATGTAGCCCATATTTGATTTTATCAAATGTATAAGTAATCACTGATCGCGATGATTCAGGATTTTGCTCTGACCACAGTTCACTTGTTCCCCATTATCCTTCAAGGTTTTAATCTTGTGTTGGACAGTTCTTAAGACAATTTTAGTAGTTTCTGCAATCTCCTTAGATGTTTTCTCTGCTTGATTCCAATGATTGGACCCTTCTCAAACACAATGACATCTTTTCAACAACCACAGGATTTGTCTTTCCGCATGGTTGTTTCAGAAATGAGAAGCCACTCACTGCATCAGTTGGGTTTAAATAATGTGTTGCAGCTGAAAGACAATCACCCATGCTCCAATTATCCAATAGGGACCTTTTTGCTTAGCTGAATCCAAATGGCAACTTTTGTTTTTGGCCAGACAGTGTATTTGTTTTTACCCATCACCCATTCCTGTTCACAGCTTTGTTTATAACAAACAACATGTAAAATCATGGTTTTGCTTATTACTAAAACCGGAAATAAAGCAAAAATATTTCTTCTTTAACTAACTCTACATTAGCCAACTGTATTTTCTGAAACTTTTAATCAATTTCTAATTAAAAACCTTGGTACAAATCACTTATTCGCCTCCTCCAGGTATGAGTCACTGAGGTTTAGCACATTCATTGTCTCTGTTTGATTTCCTCCTCTCAGGTGGACAACGTGTTAGTCACAGCCGCCCTGACGCTATCATTAGACCTGAGTGAGTGTGGACACGTTTACCAAGACATGTGTGGACTCAAACCACGTCAGACACTGGGATTTATGACATTATTCACTGTTAATAGTTAAAATAAATGTAAGTATTAAAGAAGACATATTATGCTTGTTTCCAGGTTAAACAGTAACATAAGTAGATCATCATTTTACATTTTGTTCATTGTAAACCACAAATTTGAACTAAAACAACTTAGTAATAGCAACAGATCCATTGACTTCCTGTTCAAAACTTCAGAACTGGCAAGCCCCGCCTCGTCAGAGTGACATTTCACCTTAAAAAGTAGCATATTGTCTATTACATGTTTTTGATTTTTGAAAAGTGGCTGCGTGACGTCTTATTTTTCCAAATATTGCAACTAAATACAGGGATGTGGGCGGGGATAAGGAGTAGGTGAAAACAGGACTTTTCTGAGCACTCGAGCCTCAGTTGCAGGACAGTCCAGGATTAGTCTAGCATGCAAGAATCACTCAAAATACAACTTTCAGTAAACTAATGATGAGGAAACACTATTGCAACAAATTACAAGCTCATTACAGTTGATTTAGCATAATATGTCCCCTTTAAAGGTTTGTTAGTTTGTTAGGATTGCTAATAGATGGTCCTGGATTGAGCTCAGTTTTGTCCTGATATAGATTTATTTAATCCTGTTCTAGTCCACGTTTAGTTCCGGGTTTGTCCTGTAGTCAAAATTTTGATGTATTATATGTATAAGGTTGCATTCTCACATATTTATTTGGTTCTAAATCAAGCCCATTTTAGTCCTGATGGAGATTTGGTTTTGTCCTGTTCTAGTTCCTGTTTCGTCCTGATCTAGTCCAGGTTCATATTTGGGTTTAGTCCTAGCTTAAGTGTGAGATTGCAGTTAAGCACGTGTGTTTATCTGTGCGTGTATGTGTAGACCTTACGTGTTTGGTCGGTCAAATCTGAGTGTTGTGTCCCAGAAAATGAGTGTCCGTGTATTGTTCAAACAAAACCCATGTTAAACAGCTTCATGTGTGGCTTGTTTCCGGAAAGACACAAGGCTTCAGGGCTTTGTGTTGTCTCTCTCTCTCTTTCTCTCTCTCTGTCTGAATGAGGTGCATGTGTTGTTTCATGTAACAATGTAAACAAGAACGTAATGAGGAACATTCACCTGAAGATGCAGGGGAAACAACAGAAACATGGAAAATACTGAGGTAATATGTTTAATACAAAGCAACTAATAGTTTATCTTATGATTTGCAGTGTTTTTTGTGGTTGCATTGAACTGAATTTTGCGAATATGAAATGTATGACCCATCTTTGTCAGGAGCAAAGAGTGCAGGGTATAATGAGTCCATACAATCTATAAATTACCAATGTGAAAGAACATTCATTTTAACATTTTGAACATTAATTTCAAATTGTATTAATGCATCGAAAATGTGTTTAAAAATACTTTCCACGCCTTAGCCTTTCAGGGATGCGGAAAGGTTGTTTTTTGGTAACACTACGCTTTTGTTAGCCTTAATAAAGCATCAAGAAAGAATAAATTCATCATGAACCAATAGTTTAAAAAGAATGATTCAGGCCTATAGTCACTACTTCATTAATACAATAACCTTAACTCCTGTGCCCTTAAGCAGTGACAAAGCCTTTTCATTATTACCAAGTCTTTGTTCATGCTTTATTAAGGATAATTAAGGTGTAGGTTTTACAAAGTGGTACCAGCTGTTCTGTTATTTCTTTAAAACCACACAAACATAGACAAAATGTACAAATTTAAGTTTGCCAACTATGTAAGGTGAATACTGGCCTTGATAGACTTGCCAAACAATTCAAGATCAGAGATTCAATGTACCTCAAAATTACAAATACAATTCTTTGTCAACAAATTTGACCAAAATGTATACAAGAAAACCATGTATATAAGAAAACCATGTGAACTGTTTAAATAAAAATAATTTCACATGGAAACACACATATGAAGGCATATATTGTTAATACACAATGTAATCTGACAAAGGACCAGCAGCTTTACCCTTCAGTAAATAAAAGAGAGCAAAGTATCATTTAAAGTCAAGGTTAAATCAGTAAAACTATATCAGTGTACAGTGTGTGCCTATTCATTTTAACTTCATGTTGTTTTATGGGGTCAGAGGTGTCTTATAAATGCGTTATATGAGATTTTCTGTATTTACCGGCAATCCCCCATATTAAAACAAAGGGTTACGTACCAGAAGCAGCGCCCACACCATGAACCGTCCCAGGAGCCTGACAGTCGACCATTTGTAGAAAATGATGATCTTCCCGGCCTGAAGAGGGATAAATGAAATAAATTTAGATGTCCCGCAATCACACGAGGTCGGTAATATCTTGACTTATATAATTAAATTATTTTATTTTTGCAATTGCAGAAATATGTAAAACAATGTGCCACGGTTTAGTCCTTCTGTAGACTTGGTTTGGTTCTGCTCCTGTCTTGGTTTAGTTCTGGTCTTGTCTAGGTTCAGTTTCAGGTTCCGACTCAGACAAACTTAATTGATCCACAAGGAAAATTACGCTTCGCAGTAAGCACAGTATCTCACATATCACAATATATTAACCAGATGAAAAATAGTTAGTAACAAAATTTAAAATAATGAAAGTAGTAGGAATTAAATAGAGGAATATTTTAGATTTCTATTGTATTTGTACATTATTATTAGAGGTTATACATTGCTCTTTCTACTTGAAAAATGCACCACAACATTCTAACGGAGTGGCAGAATTAAGGACAGCAACTGATAAATGTGTTTCTTTGCTTTTTTGGCTTTTTTGTTGTCCGTGGACCTTTTTTGCTCTAATTAACTTTATACAACAAAACTGAAAGTAGTTTCTTCGTTGTTACTGTGACTGTGCAAAGCTTAGTTAGCTTGTTTGCTAACATGAGTTGGAGATTTAGGACACTACAACTGCCCTACAACAATAGTTTTCCTCAATAAATTGACTCAAACATGTTCTTTAAGGAGATAATTAGTTCAACTGTGTGATAAATGTGAGCGTTGCTGCAGTGTTCCAGTTTTTTATCTGGTTTTCTACAATCATTTATTTGATTTTCTCCTGTTAGATGTTAAATACAAACTAAATGTTTAGCAGAAGTACACTTTTGTATTTGTTTTATCAGACTGTACCAGCTTTTTCTTGTGTTTTGAGGTGTTACAGGAAAAGATCATTACTCATCACTGACTCATACGTTTTGCCACTCAAATTCATAACGCTGTGATGTCATCTGCATAACCTCTAATGTACGGAAGGAGTTTTTGTTTATGAATGCGCTATACAAATAAAGTGGATTGGACTTGACAAAGCAATGAAATCTCCATGGAGACAAGAAGTTGGCAGAAAAATTACATAGTGCACCTTTAATGCCTTGATACAAAAACTGTAAATGAAATGTAAAAATACCCACAAAATGCAAAAAATATCCCCTTGTTACTTACCTAATATTACATGACATTTCTTTGTTGTGTAATTAGTGATCATCTGAACACAGCACACATCACAAACCTCTGATCACAAACCTCTGATCATAAAACGTGTGTAAACATCACCAAACGCGCTCTTATGTCACTTGTCCTTGAAGAAACCCAATAGGCCTGGGACAGCGGTGTCAGAAGCTCGTCCCTCACAAAGAGGTTACGTTTCGCCTCGTCCTGTTGAGCCAGATGTGAGCTGTAAGTCACACGCGCTCCCTGATTAATTTGGTGATGATAAATAGGTTTCGGCTGCAGACGTTTGCGAGGGTTAGCTAATAGCAACACTGTAAAAAAATCTAACAATTACGCCAGAATCTTTATTATTGTTATTTGAAGTGTTCTGACAGGTTTAGATGTATTACTTTTTACGCCAAGATTATTCCTTTATCTGAATCCGTTGTATTTCTATTCTATTCTCTATTTCTCTATTAATACTTATTGTATTCTCTATTCTTTATGGTATTTTATGAGAGAACTTTTTAAGGAGAGCTATAGAACAATTCAATAAAAACATTAAAAAATTGGCAAAGTTAAGTAGGGAATATTAACAAAAACAACTAGAATTTCACTCAAAATGATGTGTGCAACTGTGCCCTCATGTCAGCCACAGTTTCAGATGTTTGTAGAGTAACAAGTCACATTATCAAGCTCTAATAAGTAAAAATACAATATATAAACTGGTCAGACAACTTTAATCCAAATGACTGGTTCCAGGTCTTTAAACTCCTCTTGTTTTCGTGTTTCGCAGAGAAGGCAGAAGTGTAATAAGTCACATTCTCCAGCTCAAACGATATACTTGCAAACAACTTAAATAAAGACTCATATTCTGATTCCTGGTCTATAAACTCCTCTTTGTCGTCATGTTTTGCAGTGAAAGCAGAAGGCACCTGGTCGAGTGGCTGCGATGTGTGGATGGACAGGATCAGTGCGAACAGTCCGTTGGGGATAAAGTAATGCCGCTGCTTTTGGCGCAAACACAAATGTTTATGAGGAGCAGCGGCTGGACCAGGACCTCCAGTCTAAAGACCTGAGGAGGGACTTGGACTCAGTGAGATATCGTCGACGAAGAAAGGCAGCTGTGCGTCCACAAACAGGCGGGAAATCGGCCCATGGAGAAATTATTCAGGGTTAAATTGGTCTTGAAGAAGCACAATGCCCAATACACAATAATGACATTTTACTATGAATAATGTAAGGACAGAAATTAGATCTTTTTGTGTCTGTCACTTACCATACTAATCAAAAAGGTTAGCATTTGAAGTGGATTTACAATTATGCTTGATGATTATTGAGCTCTAGCATTCAAATTGTCAAGGATATTCCGAAATATGAATTACAATATCCAGAAAAGTCTGTAAGTGCCCTTAAAAAGCTTTTCCAGGGTTAAAATGGACAAAATACATTTGAATTACCATTCAGTATACAGTAGGTACAACAAGTGTCCATGAAAAGTAATGGGCTCATCTCAAGGCTAGAAAAAAATACACGTGTGCTCTCACTATACAGTACATTAGATCAGTGTTTTTCAGCCTTCTTTTTCTCGCTTGAACAGTTTTTGGTTGAAAAGATTCCCCGGTATATTATAAACCTTACCAAGTCACACCTTTTAGATATATAATATACTATATAATATATATATATTGAATATTATCTGTCTATGAGTCTGGATCTTTAAATTTGGTGAATGTTTTGTCTTCATTTTTAACACTTGAAATGATAACTTATGCAATTAAATCTAACACTGAATCTGTAAACTCAAATCATTCAAGGCACAAGGAAATACCTTAACGCAAACTACAGTGTAAATATAAATCTACACAAATTAGCATCACTTGAATTCAGAATCTTAAGTAGTTATGAAGAGTTAGTATAGTTTGTCCTGAATTAGGTGTAATTTTAGCAAACTTAATAAATAGTATTATTGAAAAAGGATTGAAAATCCATGCTGTGCTGATGTCAGTAGCCTAATATTGTTTGTATTGTATTGTATTGTATTGTATATATATGTGTGTATATATAAAATTCCCTGCTCACCCTCCGCGGGTGGTCACATCCATCTCTGAGCTCGGGTCCTCTACCAGAGGCCAGGGAGCTTGAGGGTTCGGCGCAGTATCTTAGCTGTTCCTAGCACTGCGCTCTTCTGGACTGAGATGTCTGATGTTCCTCCAGGGATCTGTTGTAACCACTCCTCCAGTTTGGGGGTCACTGCCCCAAGTGCTCCGATCACCACGGGCACCACCTTGGCCTTCACCTTCCAGGCCTTCTCCAGCTCTTCTCTGAGCCCTTGGTATTTCTCCAGTTTCTCATGTTCCTTTCTCCTGATGTTGCCATCACTTGGTATCGCCACATCAACCACAACGGCCTTCCTCTGCTCTTTATCCACCACCACAATGTCTGGTTGGTTTGCCATTACCATTCTGTCAGTCTGTATCTGGAAGTAGCCTAATATTGTTTGTATTGTATTGTATTGTATTGTATATATATGTGTGTATATATATATATATATATATATAAAATTGGAATAGTTGAAAACCATGGGATAGATAAATTGACATTTTATTTTCAGTTTTATTCTTTGGGCTGCTCAGTTTCTTTTTTGATTTGTTTCACACTCTGGTCTTGTTTTGTTTGTTTTTGTGATAAATACATTTAAAAAGGGGGAAAAAAGAAAAAAGTAACAGTTCAAAATCAAGGCAATGGATGAGTCTCACCTGCATCCCCATAAACCCCATCAGAACAGAGTTGATTGTGCCCAGAACGCCCTCGGGGTCAAAGGGCTGCGTGGTCCGATACATCTCCTGCAAAATAGAAAAGATACTTTATTTAGTGTGTGTTTAATGTGAATATAAATATGAATAAATGTACCTCAGACCTGCTTTACTCACTCGACACGTGGGATATCTGAACATGTTGTCTCCAAACATCCAGCGGTCGATGAGCCCTGCAGCTCCTCCAGTGCAGTTTGGGTAAAGACCATTGTCTCCGATTCCTCCTGCTCCCAGGTAACCTCTGCAGACACAACATGTCTCTTCTTTACATTTACAATGAGTTAGTTCTGTTACTGTTTTAGATATATAATAACTAAACTACAACTGCTTACTTATTTATTTACTTATAACACCTGAAGTTTTGCTAAAAAACTATGAAGCCTATGAAGTTTCCTGTTAATAGTAAATTGTCAGCTGTTAAATTAAGTCCATTGTTATTATTATTATTTTAAAATAATGCTAACTATTTATTATCTATTTATAACAAAGACACTGGCACTATTAAATCACAATTTCAAAAAATAAAAAAAATATTTCTGATTTTCATTAATAATACACTTTATTTGTAAATATTTTCCATCTAGAAGCTTTCATTCACCATATTTCAACTTTAATTTGACAGCTCAGCTATTTTTATCTTGGCCTATGTCATCAGAGGTACATGACTCTCTACAGAGGAAGCATGACTGGACTAGACTGGAATGCATACAATCGTAATGTCTTAGGGATCATGTCTCTACATCCCATACTGATGGAAATAAACTTCTCCTGCATTAGAACTCCAGTCTCATTCCTCTTCCCTAAAACAACTCAATGTACAATAGAAATAATCGTCTGACCAATCGACTAATCAGAAAAATAATTGCAGACTAGTCAACTACTAAAATAATCGTAAGTTGCAGCCCCAATTGACAGTATCAGTCTAAAGACCATGCCATGGTTACAGTACAGCACAGTAATAAAGAACGTCCTCATTTTACTCATTGTTCAAACAGAGCAAATGAAACCTGTTACATAAATCCAGTATTTATCACAGTAAATCCATTTGGGGTCACATGGAGACACAGGGAAACACAGAGGAGTGCGGAGGAGAGATGGAGCGAGGAAGATGGATCCTCTGTCTGCTCTGCTCTTATTGCACATGACAGACTGAGATTGGCTAATTATACTCTGTGAAGCCTCCAGCGCCGCACCATAAATCACAAACTCATAACAACAACACAAGGCTACAGCGACCTCACCTCAGACAATGAATAAATGCACACTTTTAGCATATGTGCGCCATCGAAGGAGCAGCCAGGCCGGTCTGTCACGCCAGGAGAGCAAGGACCATTACTCAAGTTCAAATGAAACTGCTTTTTCTTATTCATTCATGCTCTTTCGCAAACCGCTGTTATCTGTGATAAAAGGTCAATACTGAGGCCGGGTTGTTATTACATTAAAGCTTATTGTACAAATATTTCAACAGGTTTAATATCTTTTCCGATAATAATAATCCGATAATCCTAACTCAGTAATAAAATTGTCCCTTGAAGCATTTACCCATTTGCTTTAAAGTGCACGACGACAGGTTTTTGTATGATTTTCTAGATTTTTCTTTATTTTGTTGGGTAATACTTGTAAATATGTAATATGAGAATACCAGAGAACACCAATCAAGTAGCAGTCTGTCAAAAAAAGCTGAAAAATATTTTAAAGATTACAGGAAGTAGAGTAGAAGGTAGAGCGAGCAATATACAGTATTTATTTTATTTATTTAAAACAAGGACAGTGCACAGATGACATTAAACTCAATGAGAAGAGATGCTCTGCGCCAGATTTAGCTACAAGCTACTTTCCATCTGTAGTCCTTGGGCAGGTTTTTCACCTTATTACGGACGTTGTTGTGGGCACCGCCATCTTATTTCCGTTGTAGTTTACATGGGGCAGGAGAGCTCAACAGAAAGTAAGTTCTACACGGACTAAAATGCAGTTTTTAGGCCGTCCAGGAAATAGGTGCGTTGCTGACTTGTTTTTGCACATGTGCACCGAACGTTTTAGACAAATCAATCTAATTTATATAATATTTTAGCGAGAGCCTTTTCCCTCATTCGCCATTTGCGCGAACGGTGTTCTTGTCAGACCAGAAGTACCTTTACTACAAGAACACGGATCATAGACATAAAAAGAGGCAAAAATGGGCGGGGCAGATTAAGGTGAATATTGTGCCAAATACAGACACAAAAACATGGAAAAGAATAAAGTGGTCAAACAGTCCAAAGTCTTCTAGTTATCCAAGAATGCTAATGTTAGCTGCGGGCTAAATACTACAGGGATGCTCTATGTTAACATCTACAGAACAATCCATTTACTTTTCTGAAGTAATGTCAGGTCAACAAACTCCATTAAGAATCTGTTGTGACTTGATTATGAATTCATTTCACATAATTCACCAGAAACGGTATTAGAAGGGTGAAAACATTGCGTTTCCTATTGAATTAAAGGAGACGTTTTGCCCAAGGAAAACCACGCCCCCAAATATGACACGCTGTCGATTGTCATAGGCACTTTAAGAAACCCATGTACTCTGGAGAAAAAGTCCTGTTGTTTCCAGGGAGATGTTATTGCTTTGCCTGGAATTTTAAAAACTATACCATTAAACTTGCATTTATTCAGTTGCAGGCTTGAAAAACATGCATTATTTCTGTGAGTGGGCTCGCCTCTTTTCAGATCAGACCTGTAACTTGGCCTGGTTGTCTCTGTGGAGGTTTAATGCTGTATTGTGGAACATTCTAGGCAACATTTTCATTAAGACAAGGTGCACCTTTACCTTGTGTTGTGTATTTAGTTCATTTAAACCAATCCCTTAAAAGCCTTTGTTTAGTTAGTTGGTGAGTTAGTTCAGTCTTAAGTGAGTTTGTTAGTTTGGTTGCAAAAACAAAAATGAATGGAAATGAATTCTGTCGACAAGTTTTAAAGAGTGAATACATTTTGCCAAGTAGCTTTTTCCGTTTGAATGTGGTTGAGCAAATGTGGCCTGTGTTTCTCATGTTGTAAATAAAAACTGTAGTCAGGGGAAGTACAACATCCTAATTTATGTAGCATATTAGTTTGTGAGCTTCCAAGAGGTTAAATGAAGCACTTTCAACAAGATGGAAACTCAGTGTGCATTTGCATTAAGAGCTCATAATGATTTTTGGATCCACTCTTTGGAGCAGAAGTGATTTCAGTTTGGAGCTTCCTAATAATTAGAGGACAAGTATGATTTGGAAACTGAGCTTTGAAGCGGTTAGTTTCAGGGGAGTTACTTAACTTGTGTAGAAAGTATTTTCTAACATCTAAAAATTCTGTGATCAAAGTAAAGGAGTTGCAGGTTGGTAGCACTTTCGCCTTAGTCTAAATAAGAAGGTCTTAGTTATAAAGTCGAGTAGGCCTTTTCTTTACAGAGTTTGCATATATTTATGGTCCCTGAGATGGCCTTCCTCTGGATAAACAAGCCAAATGTTCATAGGTGGGTGATAAATAGAAAAAATGTTAATATCACAAATGTTGTTTTGGAAAGGAAAAGTTTTAAAAGGTTGCAAAAAGAGTCTTTGCAAACAACAAATGCTCTATTTTAGGTCATGGTTTAAGACAATAGACTTCCCGAAAGGTCAAAATTTGTCTTATAAAAAGGGATTTCTTTGGTATTGATACTTGCTCAAATGAATATCTAGTTTTGATTCTAGTTTTAGCATTGATTAGTATCTGATTTGTGTATTGCATAAAATATACTGAAAACAAACTATACAGAGAAGATTAGCAAGGACGACACACACACAAATTCATAAAGTGCTCCTCTTTTTAAAAAATGGCTGCAAATATCAGATTGCACAAACCGTTTTTGTGCCATAATTGTACCTCAACAAAGTAATTTACAGGAACTTTTTATCACATTTCCGATGCATTGCAAGAATATCGCCTGATTATTTTTATCTGGAAGAAAAACAAAAACTATTAAAGAAAAACTATAAGATTAAAATTTTTCCTGGATAAATACAGTATCAGGAGAGTCCCTCAGCCCTATAATGGTTTAGTGACTTACACCAGTGAATCATGGATATACCAAATAATCAACAGCATCAACAAAGAAATGAGCAAGCTTTCTATTGCATCACCCTTGTATGTATAAACAGCCATAATGGTCAGTCCCTTCCTTCTGTCAGGATATTTAAAAAAAGGGCAAACAAAGAGCGACGTGATCGTATCTGAGGCCAAACACATGCACGGTTCAACAAAGAGCAGCCGAGAGGAGAGAGAGGCACAAAGGATGAAAAGAGACCTGTCAAAGTCACTTTTTATTTAATCATATGAGAGTAAACATCTGTTCAAACCCTACAGCTGCTGAAGACACATAAATTGTTTTGTTATGGTTTGTTTAGGTACAAATTCATCAATTTTTCAACAATTGTCATTTGAAGGACAGTTGTTAAAGACATGAAGATATTTTGTTTTAATATACAGTGACCGAAGTTATTTTGTCAAAAAATATGTTCAAATATCAATGTTCCAGTACATAACAGTCATATTGATCATCGTAATAATTTCCAAGTATGTGCAGTCCTTGTCAGAAACATGGAAGAAAATCATGTTTGTCGCTGCATGGAACATTGGGGTGAAAGTGAACTGAATGCATGTTGTTGGTTCAAACTGCTTCACTTCTAAAGCTGTTTATGTGCTTGAAATTTCTTGCATATCAATATAAGCCAACAGGTTTGTAGCTAGAAACTGTTGTCAGATCGATAGACCTTCCTCCTTTTACATTTTACAGAAATGTGTTAAAACATATCATGTTTACATGTTTATTTATCAGACAAATGTGAAATTTCTGTAAAATGAATAACATAAGTGCAGAAATATCACCTTATATCCTTATTTGAACGTTTGTGACATAACTTTTTTTCTTTTTTTTGTGTGAAAAATATTTTCTAATATTGATCATGACTTCCTTGTTACTTCCAGTTGTGTCCGTTCCTGTCATCCAAAACCTGCACCTCTCATATATAAATGCACTCTTTCCCCTCACATCAAGCTATAATTTCTGCTTTGTGCCACAACAAATAAACAATATCATTGTATGAACGAACTAAATCGCAAACATTACAGTAACATTTATACATAAAACCATAAAATAACCCTTTTCCTTGACCTGATGGATCCTGTTAATTTTTTAGGACTGACCCAAATACCCATTATTGCAAGAATTGATATTGGTGCTTCTCTAATAAATGAATTAATTAATTAAATACACACAAGAGAATTGACAGGATGGAATAGGTTTAAATTAAATAGGTTTATGAACTGACAAACTAATAAAGGAATCACATGTAGATGAAAACATGTTTGTACAGCTTTAAACTTCAGGGTTTGTTGTTTTTTGTTGTTGGTTTTTATGCAGAATACAGAATATTTTACTGTTTATGGAGAAAATTATGATACTTCAAAAATAGCATTTTATTTGCTGATAAGGTCCATTCAAATTGCAATAGATTTGATTAATCTTGTAACCCTAATTGTATTTTATAGTAACTTAAACTTACGTGGGGCAGTTTGGCACCGGGAGCAGAAAAGTGAGACACAACCACAGAGTTTCCAACAGGATCATGAAAACCCACTGAGGCCAATACAGAGTTATGTCCTGAAACGGTTTCTGCAACAAAGTTTAACAAGTTAATACCACAAAATAAACGACTCAACTTCAATCTCCAAAGCACAGGAGACGAGACAAAAGCAGTGTCTGTGTTTGAAAAGCACTGGTGCCACTTTAACTTGTTTAAGGTTGGCTGCTCTCTGTTCATGAGTCTATCGGAGCATCTCACCGTCCTGAGCGGGACCAAGATCAGGCCCCAGAAAGTCTGAAGCAGAGCCAGGACGAGGTACGTGAAGCCCAAACGCTGCAGCACCCCGGGGACCCTCAGCCACGACCACGACACTGAAACAGCACAGTTTAGGAGGAGCACGTTTAGAAAGACTTATGAGTTTTGTTCTGTACTTTTATTACTGGTGTTTATTAAAAAAAGAGTTTGCAGGTTTCGTTTTTCAGCTTCCAACAACTGCTTCATCATCATCATATAAAGTTTTTTTGGGGAACACGATACAATAATAACTGATTAACTACACTTAATAAAGCATGAACAAACACTCAATTCATACTTTGACTGTAATAAAGAGTTTGATGCCCGTTTTGTTATTATTTTGTGAAGTGTAATTGCATTTCACTATTTCATATTGTTATTATGGCATATAGGGATCATCATCATATAGCCATGTAGTACAATTTTATAATAAGTACAACTTTATTAGCCTTATTAAAGCATGGGCAAAGAATTAATTAATAATAAACACAACATTTCTTAAGAATGATTCAAGCAGTGTAACTACTTACTTTAATGGTTAGGGTACTTTTTTATTGTTTTTATTGGACAGGGACAAGTATGTGCCTTAAACATAAAACAAACTACAACATTTGTAGCCAAGGCTAATTTACATTGTCTGTCCCTATACGGTTTACATACGTTTAACATTTACACGGAGGCAAAGGCATAAAAAATCTTGTTGTCTTTTGTCTAAATTAAAGTACATGTCTGACTTTTCTTAAAAAAAACCCCGCTTAAGTTCATGTTCATGTTTCAGCTCAGGACCCAAGGAGTATGGCAGTTATTAAACCTGAATCATACTTAATAAACAATTTGTTCATTGTGAATGAAGTCTTATTACTGCTTTATTAGGCTAATGAAAGTGAAGCTATTATAAAGTGATTTGTGCCTTGTTGTCTTTGTTATAAGACCTTGTATGGTACAGATAATGATTATAATTATCAAAACATGACTAATTATTTTTTATAGTCGACTAATCACAAATAGTCAATCAGTCGTTGGAGCTCAACATGACAACATACACACTGGCTTTCAGGTATTGTTTTACAAAAAGGAGATGAGCAATAACCTAATATAAAATCACAAGTTAACATTAAAAGTAAACTGTTGCATTCTCTGGTTGAACGGGAAACCTGAGGACAGTCCAGCTTTAGCTCTGGTGATGAATACTGGACGGCACACCTCCGACATGTGCCCGATATAACTGAGTGATAAGACCATTTCTGTGAGTTAGACCTAATTATTCACCTCGAGATGGATCATACGGGACACAGGAACATCCTCCAATCAAGCCAAGAAAATCCAACTTCCTGGAGCTCAATGATGGACAGCGACAACTCGACAAAATAGTGTCCCCATCCGGATGTTGCTAATCAGAGGTGCAGCACTATCTCCTTTAGGCTTCAAAGATTGATGATAATCTACACATTAGTTAATTGAAAACCTTTTTGTCACTCAAAGTGCCGTAAAACATTGTATAATCCAAATTATTGATCAAGACAAATCAAATAAAAGGCGGAAATCTCTGCTCTCACAAAACGGCAGGAAGCTCTTAGTAACGACACATTTGTTAATTCTTCAGGTCGCACCCTCAACGGTCAAATTTACTGCTTTGAACACGCCCATGAACACGCCCATGATGTCCACCGGGCATCACAGATTATACAAACAAAACTTTAGATCAATGTCCAAGCGTTTTGTTGAGAAACAGAGAATAATTTGAACACGAAAGTCGATATATGTCCATTGTCTGCTTCCTGCTCTAATTATCGTTCACAGTGAAGTCATAGAGTAACAAAACAAAAATGTCATAAGGCATTTTTGACATTTTGAAAGCACGCTGTTGAATACTGAAGGTTTAGGATGGGGAACAAATTAATATCACCAAACCCATGCGAGCATTTACCTCATTTGGTGATCCCTTTCCTGGTCAGGTCTATACACTTCTCTGATACTTTACGATTATGGGAGTCTGGACACCGGTTTAATCTCCATTTCAAACATAGTAACTTATCAGAAAAAAAGACAGGAAAAAATTCATTCATTCATTCATTTTCTACCGCTTGCTCCCATTAGAGGTGGCGGGTGACTGGAGCCTATCCCAGTGACTTTGGGCCTTAGGCGGGGTACACCCTGGACAGTGGCCAACTCATCGCAGCTGACACAGAGACAGAGACATGGACAGAAAACCATTCACTCTCACATTCATACACTAGGGGCAATTTAGAGTCGCCAATTAACCTCCACAGTCATGTCTTTGGACGGTGGGAGGAAGCCGGAAAACCCGGAGAGAAACCATGGTAACACGGGGAGAACATGCAGACTCCACCCAGAGAGAGCGTGTGATGTTGGTCTGGTCCAGGATTCAAACCACGATCTCCTTATTGAGAGGGAGGACCTCTAACCTCTCTGCCACCATGCACCCCCGAAAGGAAAAAGTATAACATGAAAAACATAAATCAATGAGCAAAGCACAAAACGCTGTTAGTCTGAGGTGAGAGAATTTAGATTTTGTTCTAAATGATAAATGTCCAGTGAGCTCATTCGTTACCCATGTGTCACTGAAATAAACAAACCTGATTACAAGGTTCTGAATTGCAGAAATGAGAAAACATGGACACTGACAGCCCAAGCTATTAGGGGGCCGTAAGCTGAATTTGGTTTAGGGGCCTGAACCACTGATGAACCACATCTCGGAACATGGCATGCAGCTGTTAACACATCCATCAAACATGTTTGTACTATTTACCAACATTAAATACAAATATTAAGGTGAAGGAAAAAAAATTGTAGGGCTAATGAAACTGTAAATCAACTATGGACAGGAGGTAGGGGTCCTTCCATTTTAACATAATTTTCACAACAATTTTAGGCACATTTGGGGCCCTCTGACGGCTTCAGGGCCCCAAGCAGTTGTTTAGTCCGCTTTTAAGGTGAGGCCGGCCCTGGGCATGGAGGTTTGGGAATTATGAATGTTATGCTGCCCTTTTACATACAAATACGCAGCTTACTAGTACTGTTCCTGTCCTGAGTGCACTTTGAGTCACATAAGGTTGGATCATTGAGATTTGCGGTTTTTGAAACATTTAAAATGGAAAAGGTAACCTATACTATAAGCATTCGAGGAGACACATTTTATTGCATTTGGAACAAATAGATCAAGTTACCCCAATTAAAGATTTCAATGACAATAACTATATCTCATTGTATAATATCAAAAGATTGCTCTTTTGCATAAAAAAAAAAAAAAAAAAAAAAAGACATTTACGTTTTTACTGCTTTTTCAAATGCCACGCCTCCTTTTAGTCGACAAATTGATGCACAAGGTACGTTCTTAGTCGACCAAGAATTTCTTTAGTCACTAAATACTACAGGGGACAGTTTGTTGGTCACATGACTCTCATTAGACCAGACCTTGGACCGTGTGGGATGTTGTTTGGAGAGCGTCCCACATGAGTCTATGGTAAAGTCACTACAGAGTCGAGCAGAGCAGCAGCTGCAGTGGATGTAACTCTATCTGTTTGTAATTGTCCATTACCGCAGTCTTGTTTTTGCTCGATCTGCTCCCGTTAAACGTCCCCTGGCGCTGGATTTGGAGACTACACATGCAATAACAATATTTTAGTTAACCCAGTTACAGAGACGCCCCCCCAGCAAAGTCCATTAGAGCCGGGGGGGCTAATGGAGAAGAGTCCCCAGGTGAATAAAATGACGATTATTCCTCCATATTCTCACACTTTCACCCAAACTATGCACCAAAATCTGTTTAGACAAAACCTTTTAGTGGAATGTGTTTTATAGATTCTGGTACAATTGTTCTGTAAAGCCATTCGTGTATAGTGTTTTATTGGTTGCTTATGTTGCTTTTCCAATTCAATAAAAATAGCAATTGACATGTTTTGCACTTAAACAAATTCAGGGGATGATTTCACAGCCAAACATATCAATAGGGCAGCAGTGGTTTGAGTGTTTATTGTTACAGCTCAGACCAATGCATAGTGTCATTGTGTCCTTAGGCAAGACACTTAACCATCCTCGTTTAAGAGCGAGTGATTGGTGGTGGGCCGTCTACCCCCAGTAGTTTAGATATTTTCTTTCTCACGCCACAGCTATACAAAGTTTGGATGGACACACTACATGCACGATAGAGCATCTTCTAAAAATCATGCAAGAGTCAGTTTGGAGTTGTTAAGTTTGACATCACAGGACTAAATATTCCAAGCTCAAGACAATACAGCAGAAATAGTTACTTTATCTTACCTTAATCATTATAATCAATATAATCATTATTTTGCTACTCATAAAGATTATATTTGCATTGCATTTCTACAAATGACACGAAAATACTGCATGTCTAAAACCATTAGTGGAGAAAACTTGGAGTACATGTAATCATTCTGCGCAGTTAAATGTTTTAAAGGGCATTCAACAAAGATGATGGGTTGGACTGTATATCGGGCCGATATTTGCACTTTTAAAGCATATCGGTTATCGGCTTTAATTCTTCATCACAGGCCGATATGTTGTTTTGGCCGACCTGCTGCCTAAAGAACTCACTTAAAGTTTTATTTTAATTCTTTGATGCGAAGACGGCACTGCACAAAACTGGATTACACTGCTCTTATATAGATTTACCTTTTCTATTCGATTCTATTCAGTTCTGTAATTTTGGGGGAAATAATAAAAAACTGCCCTATATATTCACTACAAATATCGGCAGAGCTTATCAGCCATTGTTTTCCCGTCGTGGCATCGGCCATTAAAAACCCATGTCTTTCAATCTTAAGTGAAAATCTACCATTACAGTGCATTAATATATGTTTTATAACTACATGTGATCCCTGAAACACCTACGTGGTCCGTCCCGCGGCGAGTAGTTGAGGAAGCAGAATCCGAGCAGCAGCAGAACCACAGTCCTCCAGGCCACTTTACGAATAAGCTGGACCCGCCCCACGCCCTTCTTGTGCATCGAATTGAAGGCCAACACCACTGATGTGCCCATGATGAACACAAACCTACAATCACAAACATAGTTATAGTGAGTGCTGCGAAATATGTCAAAAAAGAATCATAACTTATTATTGCATTGATTTTAAATGGTTGGATCTGGATTTAGGGGTTCATTGCACAGTCCTTGTTATACGTTTATCCATGGTTTTTAGAATGATGAAAAATTAGGACTGTTCCCATGGCAATTAGCAATTTAAAATAAAAATATCATATCTTTTGAGTGAATATATAGTGAAAAGTCAGCAAAATGTATCCTATAGTAGAAACGTAGACGAGGTTTCAGAGGCAGTCATCTGGACACTGTTTTAAACATCAAGACATTTAGACTTCCATCTGAAAGTCATTTTTAATCTGCAGAACTGGTCAGAGAAACACTATTTTGCTCAGAGCTGACTAAACCCTGCCACTAGGGCCCAAAAACAACCCTGCTTTTATTAAAAGAGGAGTGAAGGAGCCAATCAAATACTAATCGGGTGCTTAACAATAAGGGAGAGTCAGTCAGATTAAATAGGACTGTTGTGACCCATAACAGGTTGAACAGGTGAACAAAAGCAGGTTTAAGGTGAAACTAAAGCAATGAAGAGTGCAGTCCTATAATCACATTAGATATCAAGTAATTCAGTTTAACAAACTTAGCTGGATCTCAAACTTTTACTTCACACTTACCAAGGCATGACAAGATCAGCCACAGTCAGACCTAAAAAACATGACAGAACACACATAGATTATTTGTTTGGCTACAATGGAAAGAAAGAATAATGTTACTTGGTGCAGCCTCTATCATTATTGTCCCATTTGTTGAAGGTGTAATTCATAAATATCTTTGTGACAGCGAAGCCCCAGCAGCAAAGACAGGATTAATCAAAGTTTGTCCGAATCGATTCAGAGAGTGACAAAGAGGCTATTACTGAAACTGAGTGAACGAGGGAATGAATTTCAGAAAAGTTTTTTTGATAAATGAACTAAAGCTAAGTTTGCAGTTCATGTTGGTTTAGCAAATATCTAATCAAAATAAGATGGGATTTTTCTTAGTTTTTTCTTGATGTGGACGTTAGAAAGGGAATTTACTAATAACTAGATGTTAAGAAAACTGACAGTTATGTTACACTATTCAGAGTTTGTGTGCTTAGAGACAGTGTAATGTGATTGGTGATTGTAGGTGGTGGTCGGAGAGCCAAGATCGGCAGCCTCGCTTCCTTCACTCTGCCCCAGAGCAGTTGTGGCAACATAAGTGGCTTATCACCACCAGGGGGGAAGTGAATGAATGATGACTACAGTACAGCGCTTTGAGACACTTCTACTAAGTCTATAAAGTGTATTTTAAATATAAGGCATTATTATTATTATTATGATCAGCGTATGGCACAATTTTGCTCAATGTAAAATGTAATATTTATCTAAAATGTCCAAATAATTAATTGAACCATTGATTATAGCGGCATTTTACTGTAGCAAGCAACAGATTTTATTTTATTTTATTTTTTTTTTAATAATCACAAGTAAGCACAGAGCAGTGGGCAGAGACAGGGGGTAGGTGAAAACTGGAATTTTCTTAGCACGCAAGTCTCGAAAACAGGACAATACAGTCTATCAAAATATAACTCGAGTGAACGGATGATGTTAGAACAAAAAAGTTGATTTTATGTGATATATCCACATTATGAAATACAGACCGTTCCAAGGGGCGTGTTGAAGGAACCAGTATCCTCCCCCTCCATAGTTCACAAACACCATTATCGTCAGCGCAAACCTGCAACAATAAGTCAACATAAGAAATATAAGACAAATATGACAGAACAGCATTCATCAGCCCGTGTAAAATTGATTCACTTGCAGAAAACCACCGCAAACATTTTAACAAGAAAGCACTTTTGAGTTCCCAGATGCACAGTACATTTGTAGCTGTTTGAATGCATTTAATTGATTCATTAATAATAACGTCTAAATTAAAGCTAGCGATGCCAAGTGGGTGCTTTTCAAACTCACAAATGCAGCGTAATGCAACCTAAGCATTTTGAATCACTCAGGAAATGAGCGGCTGTCCCCTGGATCTCCTCCTACAGTTGTGCTGACTCCAGACTTTGGACTAATATACGATATACTTATACTTCACTGTGGCCTGAGCTCCTGTGACGGACAGCTCTGAACTGGAGAGGGCATTAACACAGGCCTAAAAGAACTACAGGAAGGGTTTTTGTGGTTCATATAAATACAGAAGTTATTGTCAGTTATAGTTAGGTAACAGAGTTAGGAAGCAACTAAATACATGTACAGAAAATATGTATTCAGATAAAATTATTTTGAGTAACTGTATTCTTGGAGACAACGCTAATTTACCATGGTGTCTACCAAGGCTGTCACAAAGTTATATTGTTTTTTTTTTTGTTTTTTTTTTGGCAGAACCGTCCCACAATTACCAGCTCTTTTTGCTATTTTGCCGTCCCTGCTGGTTGTTATGGTAATGTGTGAAAAATTGGCAATATCAAGCGATTACGAACATTTCAGCCAGTATCTGTTGCTGTCAACTCTCAATATGAGATCACTGTCACTATCAGCGAAACAAGCCATCAATAGCCTGAAAAATCAAAACAAACCCATCAAAGAGATCGAAAAAATATTAGGTGTGGACAAATAAACTGTTGCACATTCTCAAGAAGAAAGAACACAATGGTGAGCTCAGAAACACCAAAAGATGTTTAATTTCAAATACATTATGGTGGTGTAATACAGAACCAAAAATATTATAACTGTGTCGATGCCCCAATATTCATGGACCTCACTATAGGGCAGAGGGGGGCAAACTAAGGCCCGGGGGCCACATGTGGCCCTTTTGGCATTTTGATCCGGCCCACAAAGCAAAAATTGTATGAGTTAAGTATGACGCATTTGTCATTTTATAGTTGCCTGAGCAGCTGTTTGTTCATTTAAGATCAGTTTTAAGAACAGCCACCACTAGAATAACACCAGACTTTGATGCTTTGGATAAAAAGAGTGACCAACGGCACTGTTCGCACTAAGTAAAGGTAATGATTTCTGCTCTTCTGTTGTCGATTTTGTGTATTTTAGGCATTACGTCTATGTGTATTAGTATGTGTGTAAAATGGTCCGGCCCCCAGGCAAAGGTCAAAGTCCAATGTGGCCCTTGCGTCAAAATAATTGCCCACCCCTGCTATAGGGAGTGGTTTCACAATCACTGGCATTTACACTGTTTTTTCCTGTATAAATGCTGGTTTGAAAATCCTTGAAAATCATGCATTCTTAAACTGAGCTGGCCTCACTATGTGACTTTTCTAATGAATAGTACAACACCTGAAGGTGTTATTGCTTTGCCTTGAATGTTCCACAGTATGGCATTAGACTTAACCATTTTGCATTAATTCAATTACAGGCCATTTAAAAAATCCTTAAAATCATGCATTCTTAAACTGAACTGGCTCACCTTTCCACAGATCTGACCTGTAACTTGACCTGGTGGTTTGACTTGCTTGTCTCCATGGTGACAGACAAAGTTAAAGCCATTCTATGGAACATTACTGGCAGCGTCTCCATATATATAAGGAGGTGGTAGGCTCTTTACCAGAAAAGTTACACTGTGCACATTAACCAAAACTATGGATCCAATCCATATATAATTGTGTGTCTAATGTCTATAAAGATGGAAGTAGAGATGTGTATTTACCAAATGTTAAATGGAGATTTTAAGATGCTAAACACTAAACTCTGCTTCATGTTCAAGTTAAGATAACTGGCAGTTTATCAGGTTCTCTTTTGTTTACATTTTAAATATTGTTTTGGTGAATGCATCCCTGTGGATGTTTTGTGTGCTGGTACATACACAAACATGGCAGATTTTACTAATAAATGTTGTTTTTTTGACATTCAGTTCCAAGCACTTACAGTGACCAGTAAGTTTCTGTTGTCTGATGTCTGTGAGCCGTAAAACCTCTTATTTGAGTTCCTTCCCTTTTGCTCCGTCCAGTATCTTGCATGTGTTCTTCTATTCCATTAAATTTATCATTAAACCAATGCTCTCCATTTGCTGCACTTTAGCAAAGCCCAAACTTGTCGAAGAATGTCCGTAACTGGTTTAGTGATCATTTTAAAGCCGTAAATACCTGCATTTGTGCTTTTTATTCTGGTCTGATTAAATAAAACGAACACAAATCATAAAAGGACTTAGGAGCAGTAATGTGGTTAGTGCTGCCTCTGTCTGTCTGATAAGGTGAGCTGTATCTCCGCTGCCGCCTCTTGTTTTTCTGCTGTGATTGAATTAAGAGGTGCATGGAGCCATTACTGCTGTTTTAGGCCAACCTGCTGATACTGAGCCTAATCGGACGCTCTCATCTCAAAAGGGCCATTTAAAAGGCCTAAAGGATGTGTCCAGGTACCTCTCCTTTCTCTGATACATACACGGATATTCATTTACAATTTATATTACCATGAACATAGTCTCCATAGTGACAAAGCTCAAGGTTATACAGATTAAATGTCACGACGGTTGCACTAGACTATTGTTGCTGATAGACGAAGGAAATTGGTCTTGTGCTATGTAAAAACTGCTTTTTGTTGTTTATGTTGTACTTTTCTACCTCCATGTGCACTTTCATCCAGAAGTCCATTCACAAACAGACACACAACAAAGCAATTAGAGGCAAAGGCGTGTGGAGTGTCGTGCTCAAAGACACAACTGTAAAATGAACCAGTGGGTAAAGGAATTTGAATGTGAGCCACTTCCATCTTCATTTTAAAACATTTGGTTATGAATAATGTCAATGCAAATAGCACAGTTCTCTGTCACACTAAAGATTGCGTTACAAACGAAAAATATTTTACACTCTTGCCTTAATAAAGCATGAACAAAGACTTAATTCATAGTGAACAAATACGGTAGTTTATTAAGAATGATTCAGGCTTTGCAACTACTCGACCAATACCTTAACATACCTTAATTAAGAAGTTACTAAGCCTCAATCCTGCCTAATAAAGTTATATGTTCATTGTGAATTAAGTCTTAATTTCAACAGTATTTGTTGATTAAAGACTTCAGTGCCATTAAGAATTATTATGGCTTAGTAACTACTAAATTAGGGTTAGTTAGGGTTAGAGTATTAATTCATTCCTAAGCCCGAACCATTCTTAATTCTTAATAAGCTGTGCTCATTATGAATTACGTCTTTGTTCATGTTTGACTAAGCTTTAGCTGTAATAGTGTAGTTATTATAAAGTGTTTTTTACACCATAGTTTTATGCATTATTTATTTTATCACAGTATATATTTCACTATTATTAGTCATTATTTTATGTTGCATCCCCTTGACAGAGCAAATTCTTATTTTGTGAATTTTGTTCACTAACAATGACAGTAAAATAGATTCTAATTCTGGGATATAAAGGCACAGACTGGAAGCATGTAAAATGGGGATTTACTATACTATATTTCTAACAATATTAATGCATATGGATTATTAAGGATTTGCAGAACTATCCAAAACATTTGACATTACTGTAATTGACTTTCTATTTTATAAATCATGTGTTAAAATACCACCAAAGGGCAAAATATGTTCTTGGTTTAACTTTGTCAATTTGAAAAAAACATTAAAAGACTCTTTGAACCACAGCACATGCATCACCAATTACAAACAGTGTAGTACATTTCCAGCTTCAAATAAAGAGCTTCAGTCTATCAGTACACGGTGTCTGGTTACCTTCTGTCCGACGTATCAAGCGCTCGGACACACAATCTAGTCATAATAAATGG
The DNA here is from genome assembly GCA_019453435.1 of Rhinogobius similis. Taxonomy (NCBI): domain Eukaryota; kingdom Metazoa; phylum Chordata; class Actinopteri; order Gobiiformes; family Gobiidae; genus Rhinogobius; species Rhinogobius similis. The sequence goes on from CM033634.1 coordinate 10,614,261, forward strand.
CTTTGTCTTGAGTGAAAAAGCAGCTAATTTTTCATGTGGCTAAAAACGTATCATGTCTGAAATCTAAACTTGTTTAACAGCCCGCTTCGAACTAAAACACAACTCAAAATAACCACAAAATGAGTCAAACACCTGCTGTTGAACTTGATATTTCTCTAATAGTTGTTCCTGATGCTGCTCGGTGCTACCAGAGCTTGACATTAACTCCTCCTGGCTATGAGCCGTGAAGTTTTGTTACTTGTGGTTTTCTGTCTGGACAGGAGTGGATAAGTAGACCTAATTTGATCAGGTGAATATATCTATACCCATTTTATGTTTAATCAATTTGATTTTTCTTATTGTACATTCAAGCAGGACGACACCACATTCAACTTTTTTAATTTAAGTTAAGATTAAGGTACACTGTCTTGGGGAAATGTGTCCATGTGCATTTGACCCATTCTTCATTTCTGGCCCAGAGTCAAAGGACACATATTCTGCTACAGTGACATTTTTGAGCTTTTAATGATGTTCAAACAATGTTTCGTCATCAAAAACACACCTGAAGTAGCATTCAGTTGCATTTACTCTGTTTTGAGGAATGTTTATTTGAAAATCCTCCTCCCTCCGAGCGTTAAAAACACTTCCTGCGGAACTCCCTCGATCGACGTATTTTCATCTACGTCATTTATCTGAGAATATTCCGCTGCTGTAAGTCCTCTATTCATCGCTATCCTCGTTCTGAGCCTTTCTGCCGTCTAAACATGATAAATGCTGCAGCAAATCTGCATCATAACGTCTTTTCTGGCTAATAAACAAGTCATTGGATGAATAAGAAACTTTTTTTGTTTGTTTTACAACATGAAATGGCAAATTTAAGGTACTCAAGAGCATGTTTAAAGGCAATGTTTAAAAACAATATGAAAAATGCTGAATATTTTTCCTTTAAATGTGTTAGGAACAGTAAGCACCGCAGTACAGCACACGGGACCCATCAAAATATGCACAACCTCCAGGTAAGGTAATCCTGACAAAACCTAGCTAAAGATATGGAGATTGCCCCAGTGGCATTAAAGTATGGGTCAAATGAAGACCACAAATTTCCAATAAAGTGTTCCTTAACCTTAACCTATGTCCAGATTTTGCGCCAGGCTTGGTCAGGACCACTGAAGCTTGAGGATTTGTTCACCAATTAAAACAATTTAGGGCTGAGGAAAACTTTTAATAGCAATTAGTAAAACTACTCAGAGATTTGAACCGAATGTGAGCTGAATTTGGTTGTGAATATTATCTGAAATGACTTGAATAAACACGTTGTAACCATTGTGATAATGATCATGTAAACTCTGAATTGAAAGAGGTGGGCCTGCATGAGGTTGCATTTTTAGTTTGATATTATATTTTTTTTATCCTTGTTTTGATGTTTGAAATAAACCAAACCCACCCAGACACAGAAAGAACATGCAAACTCCACACAGAAACGCCCCATCCCGCCCAAAAGTCAAAACCAGGACTTTATTGCTGTGAAGCCTGAGTACCAACCACTGAGCTACCGTGCCAAGTAGGTAAAGCCAGCTACACTGCGACCGACTGAGTTGGTAATATTTGGCGTGTGTTCATGTCAAGCCCTGGCCACTACTACACAGTAAGTGCTCCTTCTGCCATCATATGAACCAGCAGCAGGCTTTTAGCAATGCACCACAAGATTAAAATTCAAATCCTTTTAGAAAAATTAACAAGCGCATACCCCCTGTTCACAGTATATCAAGTCTAGCCGTCTGACCAGTGATTTCAGCTCCGGAGGAAACAGCTCTGCCTTCAGAAATGTCTCAGTGTTGAGGGCAGATGACGGATGACGCGGTTCTCGGGAAAAGTTGTTGCTTATCAAATGTATAGATCGTAAGTCACCAGGAAGGAGCTGAGTCAGGGGTTGATTTAAAGGCTTGTCCCATTTGACTATTTCAGGTATTCGCCAAAAGAGCATCAATATAAGAAAGAGAGGTGCCACTACAGCTGAGAAAAGTAGAGTTTGGATAGAACTGCATGTCACTTAAGATTGGAAAACCTTTTACTATAAATGACAAATACTAAATTATAAGTTATTCAGCTAATGTAATTATATACTTTTACAGTTAAACTTTAGCATGCTTTGTTTTTCTGAGTTGGAATTTGGTGTTTCAAGTTTATAGACGAACTATGTAACTTTTATGAAGGACATTTTAAAAAGTATTTTCAAGCGATAAAGCACATGATTTGAGTAATTGAGTAAATGCAAGTTAGACAAGTTTAATGCCATTCAGTGGAACATTTGAAGCAGCAGCAGCTTCATGGAGACAAGCAGGGGGCGGACACAGTGCATTTTTAAGAAGGGGAGGCTCCAAAGCCGGGTGTCCACGGTTTTGTCCATCTGCGATGAAGGATTACTGATCATGTGTAAACATTTCTGTCGTGGCTCAAAATGGAGGGTCGCAGGTCCCACAGTGAGACAGGGACAAAGATTAAACTTAGAACAGACGTATGACCAAAGACGAGCTGCGATTGAAATCAAGACTCTTTCTGGAAGAGGAAGGACGCTTCTCGCTGTGTCTACAATCAATCTAAACACAAGCACAGATGAGGAGCCCAGCTGCAAATGGAACCACATTTCCCCATTTCTCTTTCATTTACTGACTGTTCCAACTGCAAAAACAACACTAGCATGGAGTCTCTGGTAACCAACTATGATGATGCACCACAGAGACTTGAGCCTGATATTTGGTTGTATCCACGATTAATCATGTGAGCCATTGCAGAGTGAGCATGCACTGTTTTACAATATTCAACTCTCAACATCTTGTAGTCTGACATCCAAAAGTGGGTTAGGGTGTAGTGCATGTTTATATATATTATATAATATATATTATATATTATATATATTTTGTTTGGAGCAGTTGGATATTGCTGCGTGGATGGGAACCATCTCCAGATTTTGAACCAGATTTTGAATCTTGAAGGATTAGGTTTCTTTGCATGTTTTGGGCTGATAGAGGAATTTTGAGCTTAAACCCACCAAGACACAAAGAGAACATGCAAGGACTTTCATACTGTGAGGTGGAAGTGCAAGCCAATCTGCAACTGTACTAGGGCTGCGACTAACAATTATTTTAGTAGTCGACTAGTCAGCAATTAATTGTTTGATTAGTTGACTAGTCAAATGATTATTTGTATTGTTCACAGACTTTTTAAAGACATTATCAACCAAATAAAGATTGACATTTGGTGAATGGAGACAAATAAAGTGGATTATTGAAGAAAATGCTAAATTGTTGTAGTCTTTTTTGACATTCTTTGTTATAAAAAGGTCTATTCGAGTCTGTATTGTCCAAAAATAAAATTCCGAATTCCGAAAATATGACTATGATTATTTTTATATTTGACTAGTCACGATTAGTTGATTAATTGTTGCAGCCCTAAATAGTACAAAGTTAAAATGCTGAGTGGTAAAAGACCTTCATAGAGTGGCCAGGACATATACAAGATAAACTACAATCGTATTTAGTTTATTTCCGAAGAGACCAGGTGTACATTCTAAACAATCCAACTTCCCCATTCAATAAAACTGAGGTTTCCTGAACTCGTAACGTCTGTATCGCTCAAGTACAGCCACAGATGTCTACGATACCAGTTGTTTCTTATTGCAGTAGGGCTTCCTCCGTGTAAATCCCGTCATCTTGGCAGGAGATCTATGGCAGTGCGGTTGTGTGCCGATATGTTGATGGTATTATTACATCAATTATTTGGCAAAAGGGGGAGGTCAAAGCCACACCAGCTTCCTGTTTCCAGATAGACGTGCTTTGTGTCTAGCCCCAGGCCACAATTAAAAAGCCCAAATTCAATCACTCCTGTCCAACAGAAACACACTGTTCTCGGGCACACACACATATACAGTAGAGCAGACAGCCCTGAGCAATGGCGTTTGATAAGAGCGAGGCAGAGGGAGCCTGTGGCCAGACGCTGACCTCTCTAATTATTCACTATAGACCAGGCCTGCTGCTGCTGCTGTGGATCCTCATTGGACTAAAGGGAGGAGTGGACTTTTCTGTATCTAAATGTGGTGAAGGATGTGGTGAAAATGAGTGTTTATGGTTTTACCCTCGAAAAGTGTCCAGAGACTGAAGACGAGTGGATTTGGGTTTGTCGGATTCTGGAGGTTCATCCTGTGGAAAAATAAGACGACTACATTCTTATTTGTGATACATTTTTTCATATAATTTTGAGCTTTCTATATTTAGCGCTTACAGCCTTCTGAAAAACCACCAATGTCATGTTTATACATTCATACTTTTCATGTCAGATTTTAGTATCATTAAGCACACAGTAATTACTATACTTAACTAATATTGACTTACAGTTCAATTAATGAAATCTGGAACAATAATATTGTTTGGGACTCAGTATTTATTATGTGTATCTTTGCATTTGTTGGGAAATGTTGATTTGTAGAAAGATCAGAGTGGCAGCGAGTTGAATAATTAACTTTAATGACTAATTATACTTAAGTGCAGTAGAGTGTTTCATTCTGCTATTTATTTATCTATTGCAGCTTATGTTTCTGAACAATATTGTACATTAAGAAGAGGATTTACCTGTATTGTCCTGGGTTATTCTGTCACTGGCATAAATTAGTTACAATATTAAAATTTATTGTGATATTTTTCTGTTGCAATGTATAACATTTCAAAAGCCGTCATTGTGATGGGTCAAGTGTCATAACAATTATTACTGTGAGAAGATATATCACCACTTTTGACACATAATTATTGACAAAGATGGTTTGGACGTGATAAAAAGGAGGGACAGTGGATGGATACAGGGATGTTAAGATTAGAGCAGAAAACAGGAAACTTGAAGGGATGGTGTAAACAAATTAGATTGCAGTCGTTTGAAATCTGAAAAGCTTGTACAGTGTATCGAGTTCGGCTTAACATGTTAGTTTTTATACTTTGAATGGGGTAACACTAAAAAATTGAGTGGCAGGAGCTCAGTTAATTACCATCAAGTGCACAGTTGATTGATTGTGATTCGTCATGTCACTTCTGCCCACACTATGAACCAAACCTTATTATTTGCACAAAAATTAACACAAAATTGATTTATTTATTTTGAGTTTGTGCCAAGAAAAAAAATATTTAATATACACTAAACCGCAGAAAAGCATGTATCTCAGTGAAATGGTAAAACAGTTTCTAACATTGACTAGTTTTGTCGTTCTTAAAAACAATGTTAACTAAACCATACAATCCTTACTGTCAATGGCTCATATCTCATAATAAACTAATTTGTCCACATTCTGACAGGGTCGGGCTGTGGCAGTGAGGCGCCTGAGTTTCCTGCGGCCCGTGAACGCAGCACTGTGGCCTGGTGCCCTCTCATTTGGATTAGCTGGACTCTTCAAGGAGCCAGAGCAGGAAGACACAAGGCCCTAATACGTTTTGATTGATCTACATGCCAAACCCGCGGCGTATGGACCACAGAGGAGGCATTCATGCTCACCCAAAATGCACACCATCAAACGGGATGATTGGCGGATGCAGGGCCCGTGTCTGTGCTGGAGGTCTGCAGTATGGCGCTCTCTGCTAACATTTGTATCAATCACTGCATTAGGGACTCCCAGAGGCCTCGGCAAAGGGGCATAGTTTCGGGTTTGCATGTCAAGTAGAAAAGTTGATAGAGTAGACTTTTAACCTTGTGAACTTGTGAGCGTTTTGTAGAGATAAGTCATGTTAGGACACTGAAGCAAAATTGTTATGGTATTTGTCTGAAAACATCACGGTCTGTTTAAAATGACCTGTGGAGACTTACAGATATATTCCCAAACAATTAAGATTCATAAAAGTCTATTACAGCTGCTGGATTATGGTCTCTGACAAAACTTTGACCGGTTTGCAATTTTCAATCCTTTGACTGAAAATTACTGTGATTTTTCCTGTTAAGTAAAGCACTTTGAATTGCCTTGTGTACAAATTGTACTCTACAAATAAACTTACTTGCCTTAATTTACTGTTCAAGCTCTTTAATGTTTGGATAGATTATTCTATGATTGCTATTTCTCTATTTCTCTCTGTATCATTCTGTAATTTTGTCAAATCCACTTCTGAATAACACTTTTAACTGATTGTATGAGCAGAAACCAGCAGGTGTTGCCAAACTGTGCAAGTCAGTCACTGATTTTTACAATACTCACTGATGAGTTTTCCCCTTGCTCTGATTGTGCAGCTGGTTAAAAGTCCTGTACCCAATTTTTGCCTGAAATAAAGTAAATTTGTTTTGCCCCAGTACAAATGTATTACAAAAGCTTCTATTTGGGTGAAAATGAGACCACGGGGCTTTCTCTGCATCTATTTATAGAGCCTTTCTCCACGAAGCAGGAAGTGTTAGCGTGCTAATGTTCGTTAGCTTTACTGTGACAGCAAAGCCCGCTCTGGGCTCAGAGAGTTGTGAAAAGTGCTTATAAAGTCATCGCGGTGAATATTTAGGATGCTAGGAATGCATTAGGTAAGAGATCAATACATGTGGACAACTGGAAAGACAAGTTCTGTTTTTCACATTTTAAATCAAGATGCAGCGCTTTTAACAAATTGAACTTGAAGAATCCTGCTTAGAACATACTCTTGGCAGTTGCAGGTTTTATTACCCAGCATGCCGTGTTCTTCACGACTGGCACAAATTAAACTTGATTGTGTGAGCGAGAGACTAACTTGAAATCAACAGCTCCAACAGGTCAGGATCTTCGTTGTAAGCAGCAGCCGAGTGAATAAACCACACGCCTTTGAATCCTACAGTTGATGATTGAAGACACGATTCTGGCACTTTGAAATCATCTGTGTACTTTCACTTTTAATGTTTTCAGTCATTGAACTGTATCTAGTTATAAATTACAACTGTTTTTTTTTATGATTTAATATTTAGCAGAATTATTGTGCTTTAGAGTTGTGTCAGTGGCATAAAGTAGTTTCAATATTATCATTTATTATGTTTTCTGTAACAATATATCACATTCCAAAATGTGAAATGAACAGAAAACGAATGGCTTTGTCTTTTTTAAAAGCAATGAAGATCAAATATATCAAACTAATTCCACACAACCACATCTAAAGAATAAAGCAATCAAACCAGTGGATCGTATTGAGCATCTTTATAAATTTAAACCTTTCAAATTAATCTGACAACGTGAACACTCCCACTCCAATACTAATCACATTCAAATGGCTTAATTAGCTTTGTATTGATTATACAGCAATCCATCATAGTGTATTATGCAAAGGTTTCATCTACAAGGCAAAGCAATACTTACATTGTCCGTTGAATACTGAAGGCTCCTGCAGCAAATGGTCCTGATAAACTTTGATGTATCACGCCTCCTGTGAACGGGAAATGAGTTTGGTGTGAGCTGGTTTTGATGGAAGAAAGAATCAATGGGATTTTCATATAAAGGAAAAACACTTACCTGTAGATGTACGGAGCGGCAACAAACAAGACAGACAGAAAGAGCAGAACGAGAGCAGCCACGAGGAGAGCTGGAAGTGGAGGACAAGAAAAAAAAAAATGTAGAAATGTTGCAGCAACTAATACGAAATCATACACATGTCTTTATAATGTTTACTTGAATACACTGACATAAAGTGTTAATGATCTTTTTGTATTTAGTGTCACTTTTAAATGCTAACCTATCCTGAACGTGATTTATAAATCCTATGTAAATTGTTTTATCAGTCTTCAATGTTCATATTGTCACTATTTGGCCACTTATAATAAACACTGGGGTGCACGGTGGCAGAGCGGCTAGAGCTTCTGCCTCTCAATAAGGAGATCGAATCCCAGACCACCCCAACATTGTGGTTTCGAATTCCGAACCACCCTAACATCATACGATCTCTCTGGGTGGAGTCTGCATGTCCTCCCCGTATTACCGTGGGTTCTCTCCGGGTTCTCCGGCTTCCTCCCACCGTCCAAAGACATGACTGTGTAGGTTAATTGACAACTCTAAATTGTCCCTAGTGAATGAATGTGAGAGTGAATGGTTGTCTGTCCTTGTCTGTCTCTCTGTGTCAGCCCTGTGACGAGTTGGCCACTGTCCAGGGTGTACCCCGCCTAAGGCCCAAAGTCACTGGGATAGGCTCCAGTCACCCGCGACCCCTAACGGGAATAAGCGGTAGAAAATGAATGAATGAATGAATGAATAATAAACACTACAAATAATTGTAATAGTAATACTTGGATATACATTGGATGAACACAGTGTAACCCGTTTATTACTCTGTGTAGTAAGGAGAAGTTGATGTATTAACAAAACAAAAGAAAAATGTTGGTAAGTGGTATTTTCTTGTCTTTTTTAAGGTACACTTTGTGGTGTAAGGTCAGGCTTGTTACCATGGAGATGTTATTACTTTGCCTAAAATGTTCTACAGTAAGGCATTAATCAATTAATCGCAACTAATCGATTATAGAAATGGTTGTCAATGAAACAATCGAATGATCATTAACTAGTGTATACAGACTCCAAAACCTTCTATGGGCTAAAAGAAGAGGTTTTATTACTCAGACAGAGCAGGAATCATGCAAAAAGGACAGAGGAAACATGTGAAGTGTGTGTTTTTGATTAAAACACTTGTTCCACCAGGATGTCGTCAAACGCCTTCACTTCAGATTTATTAGAGTAAAATGGAGTAAAAATCTCTTATTCACGAGCCTTTCACATTCTTAACAACGAATCGATAAATCAAAAGAATAATCGATTACCAAAATAATAGTTAGTTACATTAAACTTTCCAAGCAAGTGATGCTATAAGACCAAGTTACAGGTAAGATCTGTAGCAAGGTAAGAATGTATGTTTTTAAAGATATGTTTGAGCAATAAAAACATCTTTAATTAAATAAAGGCATAAGTTTAATTCCATACTTTGAAACAAAAACTCCTTACGCCAATTGAAATGCTACTGGAGACTGTATTTGGCTTAACAACTGTGAAAAAGATTTAATTGCATATTCTCAAACTAATTATGAGATTGTGGTTAGATTTGCAAATTACATGAATTTATAAACATTGAAGAGGTCTAAAATACAGTGTAACTTTATAACAATTTAAATTGGAATTTTGATCTGATTGAATTGCACCTTCTATATCCTCACTTTTTCACACGGCCTAATTGTGCCAATTTACTGTGTTCTACCAACAACCAGTCTAAGCAGGGTTAAGTCTTATCTCCTGTTTGCCCGCGCTGTGACCTCTGCATGTCTCTGTACATCACAAAAGAATCTGAGCGCAGATAAAGACCCAGATTAACAAAACAAACTGTACATCGCCCCTTAGGTCTCCCCAGGGTGCCGCGTCAGTCAAACCGTGTCAGAAAAACGCCTCAAGAACTCACAGACAGCGACCAAACCAACCTAATGGAACAGCGCTGCTCATGATCCATCACAAAACCATCAGTGTGGCCGATCTGACCCCCGGGCGCCAAAAAATGGGGTCCAAAGAGAAGCGAGACAAAGGGAACGCACTGTAAAGACTGTATATGACCAGAGGGCGAACAGAGGTCATTATAATGTTATGGTATGGACAAACCAGACTGCATACATATAAGAGGCAAAGGACAGAGCGTGAAACTTTCTATGTGGGTTAATTTATTTGGACACAATATTACATTTTGTGTATATTAGACTGTGTATTATTGTCCTGATAGTTAGTATGACCTACAATAAATAATAACATAAAATAAAAATAGGCTGCCCCACACGCACAGGCACATGCACTGTTCACCCAACCACAAGCAGGACCAAAACTATTCTTGATGAAAGAGGGATTTCAGCTGACGAGAGTATGACATAGGACGGACTGATCTGTCCAAAGCATGGTCCGCAGTCACATCACACAAAGTGAATAAACTCCTAAACAGAGGGTAGGTTAACTCTAAAACTTTCTGACCAGTTCTCTCTCTAAGAGGTTTTTGCAGAGTCACTAAAATGAATAAATCCTTCAAGATCAGACAGTGAACAGAGAGCTGCAGGTGGATGTCACTGACAACATGTTAAAGACTTTACAAATGAGTTTGTGTTTGTGGGTCAATGCTAACACTAATGCTAATTTTGAAGCATTATAAACAAATAATTTACAAATAATAAACAATGACAACAATTACAAATTAAAATAAAAAATAAACTGAAGTAATCAATCAATAAATAAAAAATAATTAGGTAGTCTTTACTTTACATTTTAATTGATTATTTCTTTATATTTTATGTTACATGGTTACATTAGTCACCTGCTGCTGCGCAGAACCCATTGGATAAATAACCTGGATAAATAAAGGTTAAAAAACAAAGACATAAAAGCATCAAACCCTGGCATAAAGAGAGGAAGATTCACATCGTCATCCACTCAAAGAGGTGAAAAATGGCCAATTAATTAACATAAAATCATAATTCTTGCCTTATGAACTAGTTTTAGGAAAAGAATAACTGGGTGGTAATAATGACAAACTAAAGAGTAAGGTTTAAAAATGAAGAGCGATATTCAACATTATTCAAATGTTATATCTGTTTGATGTTGATATTGTCTTGCTCTTTTAGAAACGACATACTACATTGTACTCAAACATCATACAACCAGGATTCTGATTATGAAGCCACAATAACACATCAAAACTCATTTGACATCACTGACTCAGTTACGTCAGGGCTGAGGACACAGTGGAAAAACAAACAGAAGAATCCATTTTGACCTGGACTCTCTCCACTCTCTCTCGCTCTTCTCTCTACGACATCCTCTCAGAGCACAGAGCGGTCACTTAATCACAGCTGAGGAGTCCCAACAGCTCAACCAACATCATAAAAACACCATAAAGCTCTCGGCACGCAACAGGAACAACACTGGACACTGGTCAATTGAGATATTTAAAACACTCTACAAGAAAAACTAAAATAGGTGGCATTCATAACTTAATCTGATGTCATAATAGGGCTGACACTAACAATTATTTTAGAAGTGAACAAAGCGATTTTTTATATTCTTTATCAATCAAATAAAGGTTGAAATACGGTGACA
>CM033634.1:10625419-10680419 GCA_019453435.1 Rhinogobius similis
TGATTTAACTGTTGCCGGTGTTCCGGTTCTCGGAGTGATCATGTCAGCCTGTGATTTGTAAACACATCATGCGCCACCACGAGGCCACAAAAGGTACATGCACGCCACGGTATTTTCCCCTGTAACTGGCGTTCCGTTTTTACACGCAGATTCGACAAAGAAGGCTGGACTCCAAAAAGTGATGTCAAACATGTTCAACACAAATGTGTGGATGCAAGGTTGATCAATAAACGCTTTCATTATGTGGTCTTAACTCAATCACATGTGACTTTTGTCATTGTTGTCAATCACAACCATTCTACACACCACGTTCGTGAAGAACAAAAAAAAAATAATAATAAAAATACGGGTCTCGAACGCACTTGGTTTCTTCAAAAGCATACTACCTATCCGTAACCATAACCACTTGGCCAGAGGTTGGGTGATCGGTAGGGTTGGTGTCTTTATTGAAACTGTCAAATCTGTCATCACAATAGGACGGAAGACATGCTTGCTATGTTAACTTGTGACAAACTGTCTAACATTTATCGATGTTGCAGTAGACCTACGCTATTGTGCACAGTGTCACACACAGTATCACGGGTCACGGGTGGCCCTAGATGACTGAGCATTCAATCTGCAACCAAGAAGTTATACTTTAGGAGTTATAATCACGCCAATTCCAACAAACGCACATCAGTTTTCTGTTGACAGTCAACTCGTAGTGTTCACAACACACCACAGGGTGTCACTATTGTGCAAGTGACAGTGGAGTTGTGTTGCTTCCAAATGAGCATATATTATTGGACACAGTTCACAGCTTTATTCTCAAAGTCACTGTGGCATGTGGCTGTGGTAGGCAATATTTATATTAAAGAGGCATATTTGGAGAATTCTATATGTATAAATGTAGATTTTCAAAGGCGCAGACACATTTTATTGCTTTTGGGAGTTAACTCTATGCAAGTCTTTAGCAACCACTCACGCACAGTCTCATTCTGACCTTCGTAAGGTATAACGTCAGCCCTTTTCGCTCCCCTTATGTAAAGTGAGGAAAGTAGCCCCCCCAAAATTAGACCCCAATTAATTACAATAATAGTGTATAAATAATTTTTCATCATCACGTCATACATAAAAATACATCAATAATAAGTACAATAATGTTAATCATATTATGAACCTTTCAGAAATAACAATATTGATCGAATTCTGTTAGAAAAGTAGGAAATAATGTTCCAGAGTTTGTGTTAAGTCTCCCTTTCGTCTTAGAGGGAGGGGAACCGCAGACCATCATTTGTCAGGACATCATCACATTACCTTAAAGAGTACTTCATCATGTAAGCCTCTCGGGCTGAGAGTTCGTAAAGTAAAAGTCCATAAGCTTCGCCTCTTTTTAGCGCAAGGTCGTGAGTGGCCCCCTGGCCTGGAGGTCAACCCCATCAAAACGAAACGTCGCGTTTAAGTTAATCAAAATGCGCCTTTGAAAATCTACATTTATACATATAGAATTCTCCAAATATGCCTCTTTAATATAAATATTGCCTACCACAGCCACATGCCACAGTGACTTTGTGAATAAAGCTGTGAACTGTGTCCAATAATATATGCTCATTTGGAAGCAACACAACTCCACTGTCACTTGCACAATAGTGACACCCTGTGGTGTGTTGTGAACACTACGAGTTGACTGTCAACAGAAAACTGATGTGCGTTTGTTGGAATTGGCGTGATTATAACTCCTAAAGTATAACTTCTTGGTTGCAGATTGAATGCACAGTCATCTAGGGCTACCCGTGACCCGTGATACTGTGTGTGACACTGTGCACAATAGCGTAGGTCTACTGCAACATCGATAAATGTTAGACAGTTTGTCACAAGTTAACATAGCAAGCATGTCTTCCGTCCTATTGTGATGACAGATTTGACAGTTTCAATAAAGACACCAACCCTACCGATCACCCAACCTCTGGCCAAGTGGTTATGGTTACGGATAGGTAGTATGCTTTTGAAGAAACCAAGTGCGTTCGAGACCCGTATTTTTTTATTTATTTATATATTTTTTTGTTCTTCACGAACGTGGTGTGTAGAATGGTTGTGATTGACAACAATGACAAAAGTCACATGTGATTGAGTTAAGACCACATAATGAAAGCGTTTATTGATCAACCTTGCATCCACACATTTGTGTTGAACATGTTTGACATCACTTTTTGGAGTCCAGCCTTCTTTGTCGAATCTGCGTGTAAAAACGGAACGCCAGTTACAGGGGAAAATACCGTGGCGTGCATGTACCTTTTGTGGCCTCGTGGTGGCGCATGATGTGTTTACAAATCACAGGCTGACATGATCACTCCGAGAACCGGAACACCGGAACTACTTGAGCGTTGTGCTAAATTAATGCGCGGTAGTTAGCGTTGGAATTCTTACAAACTGGTATAAATAAGTTTAATGCAACTCTGTCCCCACTAGAAATTATGCAACTTCAACTATTTGAAATTTGCAAGTGCGTTTTTAATCAAATGTGTCTAATTTGTGAATAACTTGCACTCACGTAGGTAAGCATTGTGAGGTGTTTTCTGGACGATCTGACTGCAGCTTGGTTCATTGAGGACTTCTGAAACCCCAATGTGGATCAAATAATGTCCTCCTTCTCCATAAGTCTGACTCCACCTGAAAGAAAACAGAGAAACAAACACTTAAACTTTTCATTGTACATTTTTAATTCCATCAGGGACGCATTTTGCATTAAATAATGTGCTTTTTACTGTGGCTTCTTCTAATGGCCTGGTTTCCACACGCTTCGCAGCTCAACAGTGCCACCTAGCGCTTGTAACACACCTCGCACGTCTTTACCTTAACTAAATCCATTTTCTGCTCCAAAAAGCTGCATTACATGTCCGTATTGATCCGATGCTGGGAGGATGACATAGTAGCTATCACTTGGAGTGTTTTTTCAGAGGGTGAAAGGGGAGATCAATAGCAGCACAGCCTGGTTACAGACCTCACATTGATCTTGGAGGAATAATATGTAGGAAAAGTGATTGTAAAAAGACAGAAAAGGCTAGACAGATGCTGCAACTCTTGACACAGCTTTTGCACTGTTGTTTGATATTGTTTTGAATATATTTAGCACTAAAGAGATCTGTTTTGATGTTAAATGGTTAATGACACACGTTTATCAATAGCCAGTCTTCTTATTAACCCTCAAAAGCCTCATGATCAATAGGGATCAGTGGTTCAAAGCAGGGCACGGTCAGGTCTATGGAACCAGGTCAGGAGGACAGCCCTGGACTTGTAAATAATGTCCCGGGCTGCTGAGGCAATCACCGGATGCCACAACGTTCACTAAAGATAGTATATTACGGAGAGATAAACTCCCACAATGTGACAGGAACTGGGTCAGCAAAATCACATGAAAAGCAGTGGTGTCCATAAGGCTGCACGGATTAGTCAGAATTATACTGAATATTTGACATTTAAAATAACCATAGTCCTATTTTGTTCATTGTAATCATATCTGGACTCTTCATTTGCCATGTTTCTGTGCAATGTCTGCCTCAGTGTACAATATAAGAAATACTTCGACTAGATGTCGACTCGAAAATATACATTCTTGAGTCAGCTGCTGAAATATACATTAGTTGCAGCCTTAGTGTGCATTAATATGGTTCAAGGGCCGATAGAGGTTGTTTTTATTGTCATATAGCTTAAAATCTACCTGAATACATAATAAATGAACTGTATTAATCTTTTTAACAGAACAATACATCATAAAATTAAAGAAATAATGAACTGGATTAATGAACAACAGATTAACTATTATAATATAAAATTGTAGCATTATAACAGAGCTACCTCGCTGTCTAAGATCAGAATGATAGATGATCCTGAGACAACATGGGCTTTATTTGTTACCAAATTTCCTGGGGAACAATCTGATTTCTTTCAATTGTGGATTCATCTGGGAAATAGTTTTTGGAGAATTTGTGTAATATCCCATTCAACACTTTTCTGTTCCTCCAGTTCATCAAACCAGACCAAACATGCTCCAGTGACTAAGTTTATTACAAGGAAATTAAATCAAAGACTGAATTTACCATCTTAAATTTACAATAATACCAAAAATGTTGCCGAGTTCAGAGAAGTCTGGGCCAGTAGATGTACTGCCAGAGAATTTATAAATGAAATTGCTTTAAGAAAACAGCAATGACATTTGCAATTTAAGAAAAGCCCCTGTTAAATGTGTGAGCCAAGTTAAAAAAATAACTCACTTGCAGAGGGACTTGTTGCTGGTTTTGGTCTGGACTTCTATTGTTAAAGTGAATTTTGTGCTGATGATCACAGATGAACTGCTGTTGTTTGGTCCGACTGTGGCCAAAAGCTGGTTCACACACTGTGGAGAAAAAAACAATCCCATTAAGCCAATAAATTATCATTTATTTTCTCTATTGCAAAAAATGCTCACTGCCAATGTTTTCCTTTATTTTATTTTACTTTTCTGGCAACACTGTGTCATTAAGCAAGGCACAAATTTGCAGATTCAGGGATCAGCTTGAAAATATCGTTTATCCTGGTTGGGCTTTTAAATTGATGAAATAAGAATATTTACTGGCCTTTGTTGGTCCAGAACATCTCATAATATTTGAGCTTTTGTTTATATAAAGCTGTATTATCATTAGTTGAAGGATAACTGACCATTACACAACACATTTGGATCAGTTTTGTCATAAGTTATTTTTGTTTTAAGAAAATAAATACAATTTTTGGTCTCTGCAGTGGTATTGGTTGATAATGGGATCAGCAGATACTTAAAGCCCAAGTATCAAAATTTATATCGGATCTGAAAAAGCTGGATTGGTGCATCCCTGGTAATAATATCTGGAAATGATCTCTACCTTGTAGCAGAAGTCTGAAGTGTAGTAGACTTGCACGTCTTCTTTGAGCTGGTTCTGAAAAGTAATCAAAGCCTGGTCCATCTTCAGAGGAGCAACTGTTTCCAAAAAGTATATTTAACAAGTGAAACATCAGGCATTAAAGGAACGTGAACACGAAAAGACATCTGCACAACCATAGCCTAAAAAAATACAGTGTTTCAGCTTTTTATTACAGGAAAAACAGAGACAAAAGACTGTTTACATTCACCACAGCATAATCTCACCTGCCTGACATCGTCCTCCAAAGCTACTGTTTAAAAGAATGAACAATGTCAATAATAATCGTAAAGAACTCCCTCTTGGCTCCATGTTGACAGCAGAAGACACTGGTCATATCCAAACTATAAAAAGTGGTCAAAGGGCAGAGTGCATGCGCAGTTTAAGAAATATACCATGAATGGACGACAGGGTAAATCAGGAGGGAAACACGCAACTCTAAAAGAATGTGTTATTATTTGTCATGATTGTTGTCTTCTGTTATTTGCATCATAAAACACATTGATAATTGTAGGAGGAAACATTGCACTGATGATGTTTGGGAAACTTTATTAGTAATTTATGGATGAGGAAACTTGTAACTGATTGTTATCTAAGAATGTTGTACTTATACTTAGGAACAGTGGATGACAGAAAATTGAAAAGAAATATTTGACCCTTCTGTTTCCAGTCAAAATCATTCTGGGATGAACCAGGATCAGTTTGTTCCAAAAAATATAAATATATGTCCACAATAGGCGTTATAGGTAATACACTTAGGCTTTATTTGAATTCAACTAAATTAATTTGTGATGTATGCTATAACTTTGAAAAGGAAAACGTCAAAATCAAACAAATGCTGACCATTCTCTAATGTTCCTCTGTGCAGAGCTTGTTACCATTAGAGGGCAAAACCACAGAGTCTCAGCTTTAAAAAGTTGATTTGTTTGTGCTCCAAGGGATTCAAAAAAAGCTTCAGTTTGAATTCCAGTTCATATTAGTCAGATGTTTTGAGAAAAATGTGCCTAAATGATAAGAGGTGTGCAGAAGGTATTCAGGAACAAAAATACATTACTACATTTTGACTAAAGCACCCTTGAAAACCCCAGTGAAAACAGCCTGGACACTCCCCCAAAGCACTGATTACATGATGGTTTGGTCTGAACACATTCGTTTCGTGTCTCTCAAACAAAAGGTCTTCTTCATTTTCCAAACCCACTCATCTGTTAAACACTGGTCTCTTTCAGTTGATTAACCGCCTCATTTGTGAGAGCGTGCTCCGTGACACTGGAGTTCATGAGGGTCATCTCAGAGGAGCAGCTCATTGACCTTTTGACTCCAGACAGTGACCACAAGCACAGTCTGCCCCCTGCTGGACACAGGCTGACAATCACCAGTGTCCTGACAGTAAAGCCCATAACAGTCCAGCCCAGGAATTACTACATGTACATTTCTGCCAGATTTCTTTTTGTTTACAACACATAATAAGTTATTTTTCTGGCATTACAAAAAACCCAAAAGGCTGTTTTTCCACATGTACTGATTACACACACAAAAAAAGAAAAGAAAAAAAGGTGGGTAGAGTAGTCAACAATTGTGAGAGAAGATCACTTCAAAATAACATTACTCAAGTAGATGTACAAAGTAGTGGTCAATAACATTACTCAAGTTAGAGTGAAAAAGTATTTGAGGAAATTATTGGTATTTACTCTGTTGAAATTATGTTTTTTCTTTCTTTCCTTCCTTCTTTCTGATTTTATCTTCCTTTTCTCTCTCTCTCTTTTTTTTTTTTACAAGGGATACATGTTTTTCTTTGTTTTCCCCCTTTTTTCTTTTTTTTTTTTGCAGTGGCCCTTTCAGTCAAGAAACAAAAAACAAGTTCAATGTGAAAGGTGTTTAAGTTTAATACATAGGCACAATTAACGGTCTGTAAATGTTATCTGATTTATAATTTGAGTTGAATGTTATTGGAAGAACAACAAAGACACAAAATCTCATATTTGGAAAAAATAGACCACAAAAATGAGAAAAACAAAATCATATGTGAAGTAGCACAAGAAACACAAGATTGTCTCCATGAAGCTTTTGACACTTGTAGACTTACTTAGTGAGAAAAGTAACCAAAACGTTTCACTCAATTACTTTTTTTTTTTTAATGAAACCGTTATGAAACTGTTTTTAAAATTAAGACATTGTGAAAGACAGATTTTGATTAACGATTTGCCTTGTTTAGTCTAAATTAGTCTTGATTTACCGTAGTTTTTTATTGAGTTAGTTATTGCGACAGATATTGATTATACAAACATGGCCATTTGTGTTATTACAACAATTTTTGAGTCAAATATATGGTCAAATATTAAAATCATTTTGACATCGCAAACCTTAACAGCCATGTCAAATTGCATAAGAAATATTAAAGAATCACATCATTAAAAGGTAATTAGGGCCTTGATCTCACCCCTGAATCTCCCCATTATTATTTTCCTACTTTCATCTTTACCACGCATCACAGACGTATGTTGTGATGGCATCTGACTCCCAACAACAGGAACCAGCCAATCCCTATTCTATTCTATTGTACTCAACTGAACGGAGCTGAAGTGAAACGTCAGGCCAGGCTCTGAGCTGTAAAGGTTTATGATTAACTCGTGCTGACAGGTGATTGTGCACCGGCCAATCACATTTCAGCATTTGTGTTCCGGCTTCAGCAGGGCAGCTAATACACCAGGACCTCGGGCTCATGTGTGGAGGAAATTCACTTCATTTCGCTTCTTCTGTGGGCGCTGGACCCCTTTGGCACGTTCGAGCTGCACTGTGCGTAAAACCACTGCGAATATGGTGAGTACGCGGCGTTCTGGGACACTAGAAACACTGATTGTACTTGTTGATGTGTCAGTAAAGTTAATTGACTCTGTAGGAATGAGCTTTTTATGTTTAATTTGTGCGCTTGAGCTGCAAAGTGGCTGATTATCCATGATCCAAACGCGTAATTACGCAAAAGGGCTCATTGGAACTGCTATTATTTGCAGTTGTTCATGTTTAGCAGACGATATATTCATTTTTTGTCAATTTTATTCAGCAGTCCTTCTTTCCATTGTGTAATAAACGCTTAACTACGTTGCTTTTACGTTGCACTTGCCTGTTTGTCTCGTGCGTTTCTTAATTTTTTGTATTTTTCTAGCATTCAAACAATCCTCTGTCATGAAAATAAAACACAAATGCACGTTTTTCTTGTGTTTGTCAGAATGCAGATGCCTGGATGGACACAATAGCGCCATAATCCAGTGGTTACTGTCAGATCAGATTAGAGAAGCGTTGCTATGGCACCTGTTGATGTCACCGACTGCGCTCGAGGCCGTGGGCACGAGACTTGTTTATTCAGCGTCTGTTTCAAAGCGCGTCCACTGAAGCGCGCAGGACAAAGATTTAGATTAGGCAATAAACTGAGTAAAGGGCAGTACCAGTGGGTTACGGGGAGGGTAGATTTAGTTTTGGGTCATGAGGACGTAGTTAAACGAGGACATGTGATCCACGTCATGCGTCAAGATTAAGAAAGAGAATGACCAAAAGTGTGATCTGGCACTAATGCTAGGACTGAATTACTCTATGGGAGTTATAGTTATTTAGCTCATTTATTAATGCAATAATAAAACATTTAAAAATCACAAAGTATACACCTATATCTATTATTATACTGTAACTATGGAAAGATGAATGAATAAAAAAATTGTGGCCCCTGTATAGTTACATTTTTGGCCCCGTTGTCCAAAAACAGACAAATTAGTTATAGAAATGAAACTTTATGCTTGTTATATTCTTATAAAAATATAGAGGTAACTTTATTAAATCTGTAATCACTGCCTTTTTGCTCAGTAGAGTAAATAAGACATAAATGATTGAAAATTTTTTAATAAAATAAAATGATTCAAATTAATTGCTTTTATAAACCTGTGGGAAACACTGCTAGTTTTATGATTCATGATTCTCTACTTCTTGTTTATAGCGACATTGAGTATTTGCTCATTTAAAAGATATAGTACTTTATTTTAATTGTTTATTGCTATGTCAACAGTGTTAAATTTTCATCGCTGTGAACCCCTTGAATAGGCCAATCTCACAATCGACAATGTTAATCCACCATCCATCTATTGAAGGTGCCATTTTAGGTCATTAAACTTCAGTAAATGTGAGTTGGCAAGTGACAGTTTATGTAACCTAACCTTTCAGCCAGAAAAGGCACCAAAATAACGGAGCAGCAGCATTTCATATTACGTAATTTTAATAAGTAGAAAAACAACTGTATTTGATATATTTGAAAACTTTGTATCATCATTCATTCTTGATAGTTCAGTGAGAGAGTTGAAGCTCATGGTGCATTCACACTCGTCCTAGTCGGGTCCTGATTTGAGCCCAGTTTAGCGCTGGTGTGACTCGATTTGGTCCTGTTCTAGTCCTGGTTATAGTCCAGGTTTAGTCTCAGTTTTGTCCCAATTTTGACGTGTTCTCACTAAATTAACCATCACTAACAGCTTTTGCCACAGCCCCCTGAGCCTTTTAAACCAAGAATGCAGCGTTTTCATTGTTTCCAGATGCAGCGTGTTTGACCAATCACAGCTCTCGTTTGTGATCTGCCCCTCTCTGCTGCTCGTTTCAGTCAAAGATCCAGACTCTGAGTGAGGAGGAGAGAGCGCACCTCCTGCCTCTGCTCCGGAGCGCGCAGTGGGTCGAGACGGTGGGCCGCGACGCCATCTACAAAGAGTTCATATTTAAAGACTTTAACCAGGTAACTGCAGTTTAAACTGAAGCAAAGCACACAGGGTTAGTTCAGTCTCAACAGGGACATCTCTCGGTATTCATTGGTTCACCTTCCTGCAACGTTTTAAGGATTTTCCCCATTCAAAATAGATAATAATGAGACAACGGTCCTAATTTCTCATCATTTTGAAACCCATTGGAAGGCTAAACACATAGCCCCGTGTCTTTAAATACCTTTAATACCAAGCTGAAACGATAATAATGTGCAGTTGTTTTTCATAACCTGTTATTTTAATTTGATGTTTAATGTTAATTTAAGGTTAGTTTATCTTGTAACGTGTTAAACTTTGCTGCCTCTTTGCCAGAACTCACTTTGTAAAGAGGTTTGATGTTTATTTCGCTTGCATAAAATATGACGCATTCATTTCTTTACATGAAACAAAATCAACTGAAAAAGGTGTGGGCTGAAGACTTGGCTTATGATTCAGTGGGACCGTCTTGGTTTAAAAAAGATTAAATAAAATACTGTGCACTATGTAACTTATCTTGCATTTATTCAATTATTTATTCAAATACTCAGTCTGGTGGTGTGTAAATCGAATGCCATACTGTGGAACATTTCAGGAAAAGCAGTAACATCTCCATGGAAACAAGAAGTAGGCAGACCCTCCACCAGAAAAGTGACATAGTGCATTATTCTGATGTTTTATTTGACATTGATCTGTCACTGCTTGATTACTATTTGAAAACACAGATATTTAAGACATGCTTTTTAATGTACCGCTATGTATGAATAAGTTGTGTTTAGGCAGCTAAAATAAATATTGTTTAATTGCACATTTTTGTTGTAATACAGTAAGTAAGCAAAAATGGGATTTTTCTTTGTGACTCGACCCAAGAACTGTTCTTAGCTCTAGTCACAAAGAAAAATCATCAGGTTCAACATTTGTGAATTTACTTTTGAGACATTTCATGGCAAAGTCCAGTGTTATCAATAGAGCAAAGTGACTCCTGCTCCTGCTCCGAAACCTATTTTATTTATACCAATTAACAATTTAAAAAATACATTTTGAAAGGTGAAATGTCCTCAGTGTTCCAATATGTATACATTATTCCACTCTAGTTTGCCAAACAAGAACCCAAAAGAGGATTTAGCATAGGCAGAAATACAACCTTTAAGAGTAAAATGTTTTTGTGTTTCCAGGCGTTTGGATTCATGTCCAGAGTGGCTCTACAGGCGGAAAAGATTGACCATCATCCAGAGTGGTTCAACGTCTATAACAAGGTACAAAAAGGGTATTATTTTTATTTTTATTAAAACCATCACGGAAGCAAAGGTTATGTGTTTTTACATTTTTTTTTAACTTTTTCCCATGAGATAAAAGTGGGCAATCTGTGTTGTTGAGTAAGAAATTCACACAAGACACAAAATAACAATGAATGATTCTATAACTCTCTTACTTTACTATCATGTCATCTCACTTCACCAGACAGTTACGTTTGCTATTTGCTTATTCATGTTGTTAAAAATGTGTGACATCTTCTTTTCGTTGTGTTTTGCTTCATTTCAGGTCCAGATCACCCTGAGCACGCACGACTGCGGAGGCCTGTCCCAGCGAGACATAACTTTAGCAACATTTATCGACCAAGCTTCATTGATGTGAGCCTTAAAAACTGTCAGAAAGCAGAAACTTAAATTCAGATTAACAACAAAAACCCAAAGAAGTGCAACCCTGTGTTCACTCCTTAAGTATTGTGGCCGTTCGGTGGACACTGTGAAATTGTTACAGAAGTCATTCCATGTTTTTACAGTATTGTCTATTGTCAGAGTTGCCAAACGTGCCTAAGAAGTCCTAAATATTGTAATGTTACTATTTTACATTGTCTTTTTTTGTCACACCGCAGTATTTTGTTGAGTAAAATTAAATTGTTATATATAAAAAAAAAAAGTGTATCTTGGTGTTAGATGTTGTCTAGATGTTGTACCTTGCGAAAACAGCAGGGGGCTCCCTACTGTCAAATAATGAACGCACTCTGCCCTTTAAAAACAATAAACAGAGGTGGATCAAACTGGGTCAAAGGGCAAAGATAAATAGTTGATGACATTTGTTTTACACAGCTGTATTTCTGTCTGTCGCTGTTCCAGTTTCCTCCATAAAGCAACACTTTAAAATCGATTTGAAGAGTTATGCTTTTGTTCCTAATAAAACACTGAAATGGAAAGATAACATCACCCAATAATGTTTAAACTTAGAATGAGTTCACATTTGCCTGGTTTTGTCCTGGCCTGACCTCGTTTAGTCCTGATATAGACTTGTTTTGATCCTCCTCTCATATAGACCCTATAAACTTTGTAAACAAAAACATTCTAAATTCAGAATGGAGGCAAAAGTGAAGAACATAAAATAATGTGATTTCACTGGAGAAACTGGGATTTAACCTCAGAATATCACAAAATATTTCACTAGCAAGGACCACAACCTCAAGCTTGGATGCAGAAGTTTATTGGCGATCAAGAACGATAAAATGCATGAGAGTAGATGATCAATGCCGTTTTGGGGCTTCTAGCGATGAGGGCAGCAGGCTCCCGGGCCTCGATACCCCCAGACTAAAGGATAAGACAGAACAATTAGAAGAGGGTGGGAGGGAGGGGCACGAAATAACGAACACTGGTGTGTGTGACCGGGAAGTT
Organism: Rhinogobius similis; assembly: GCA_019453435.1. NCBI lineage: Eukaryota > Metazoa > Chordata > Actinopteri > Gobiiformes > Gobiidae > Rhinogobius > Rhinogobius similis. The sequence continues at coordinate 10,637,756 of CM033634.1, forward strand.
TAAATAGAGTAGTCACCGGAAGGGGCGTGGATGAGGTGTGGTCCTGCTCCCGAACTTTAGATAACGACTTATCTCCATTTCACTACTTAAAGGACCACAACCTCAAGCTTGGATGCAGAAGTTTATTGGCGATCAAGAACGATAAAATGCATGAGAGTAGATGATCAATGCCGTTTTGGGGCTTCTAGCGATGAGGGCAGCAGGCTCCCGGGCCTCGATACCCCCAAAAGAAGCCTTACTGGAGCCGTGCTGACTGGAGGTTGCAGAGGTTATGCGAGTGGCGGAATTCCTCAGCGGGAGGTGGAAGGATGCGCAAAAATGACCAAAAGAAGTTGGGGCTGATGTTAGACCGGGTGAGAATAGACATGAAATATGGAAGGAACCTGAACTCTGATACGGTCTGGCCTCGATGGTGGAGAAAACCCTTCAGGTACGATAGCGGGTACTAGACGAATTCTTGGAGGGTTTCGAAGGGCTAGAACGGAATTCGCTTAAGCACGAAGACTGTGGCCGAATTACCACTGCGGTTGTGTTGCTTTCTTGAGGCACTATGCTGAAGAGAGTAGGAAGGAATGGAACCGGGACGTAGTCTCTTGTAGGCTGACGAGGTCCTAGAGCTAGGCTGTGCAGGATGACAGGAGGAGGCCGGTCAGAGCGGGTCAAGATGCAGAACGTGGTAGATGTGCCATGAGGAACTGTGGTTGGCATTCGTTCTTCGTTGAGAGCCGATATCGTGAAGGTCTGAAGTGAAACACAAGAGAATAAGCATGGAGTTATGGTAACCCGGGATGTACTTACTCTGATAATTGACCAGATGAGTGGCTATCAGCCGGGTAAGGCGGTGAAAGGAGGGCATGACGGAGGGTGCGCTACTTCTGCCTTGTGGATAATGGCGATGATTGTAAGGTTATTGGATTGGATGGCCACAAAATGGACGTCTACTCCTGGCCCCACGGTAGGGCAATCATGATGGATAATCATGAATATGGCAAAAGATGGGCTGAAGTGGAGCAACTTGGGCGTTTGATTATTTGCCCTTTACCCCAAAAACGGCCGGTGGAGAGCCGGCTGTAAGAAGATGAATGCTGCTGGATCGTCGATGGGGTCCAGGAGAAGGAGGTGATGCTGTTCGTAATTGTAGCTTGGACTTAACAGACGTGCAAGGATTGCGGCGATGTGAAGGGGTGGAACGGAAGACGTAAGAATCAGGAGTTTGCAGATGAAGGCGTGCTCCTTAGGGATGGTCCGTATGTAGAAGACGAGATGACCAAGGAGCGATGAGAGCTGCTGATTAGTGCTGCAGGAGGCGACGAGGAAGTTACTGAGAAGAGACATCGGGTTCAGCTATTCGATCAGGAGGGCAGACGGCGAAGGTCGGGCAGACGGCGAAGGTCGGGCAGACGGCGAAGGTCGGGCAGACGGCGAAGGTCGGGCAGACGGCGAAGGTCGGGATGACGGCGAAGGTCGGGATGACGGCGAAGGTCGGGATGACGGCGAAGGTCGGGATGACGGCGAAGGTCGGGATGACGGCGAAGGTCGGGATGACGGCGGGCCGACGGTGAAGGTTGGGCTGACGATGAAAGGACGGGCCGACGGCGAAAGCTGCTTGACATCGGGCGAGAGAGACAAGGGCTTAAGTGCTGGGACAGAGTCGGAAGCATGGCAGATGTGAGGATGAATGGAGCGTCTTGGTGCTTGGTAGCTGTGGCGAGGGCACCAGAGTCTGGTGCCTACCGAGGTGATAGCGATGTGGTGCAGGCTTGGGTGGAACCTAGCAACGAGGTGTTGAGACAAACGAGAGAAGATAGAGAAGAAGGTAGTGGAACCTGGGGTGGAAACGTGGCATCTGCAACACAGTGCTTGGAGCGAAAATGTGTTAGAGAGAAAGGTAGACCGGGCAACCCGGTGCTCGAGGAGAAGAGTGAAAGCTGGCATCCCGGTGCCCGAGAGAAACGTGGAACTGGCATCCCGGTGCCCGAGGAGAAACGTGGAACTGGCATCCCGGTGCCCGAGGAGAAACGTGGAACTGGCATCCCGGTGCCCGAGGAGAAGCGTGGAACTGGCAACCCGGTGCCCGACGAGAAGAGTGAAAGCTGGCATCCCGGTGCCCGAGAGAATCGTGGAACTGGCATCCCGGTGCCAGGAGAAAGCGTGGAACTGGCATCCCGGTGCCAGGAGAAGCGTGGAACTGGCATCCCGGTGCCAGGAGAAGCGTGGAACTGGCATCCGGTGCCAGGAGAAGCGTGGAACTGGCATCCGGTGCCCGAGGAGAAGCGTGGAACTGTCACAACCGGTGCCCGGCGAGAAGCGTGGAAATGGACATCCCGGTGCCCGGGGAGGGAGACGAAATTAGTAAAAGAATGGGATCAAAAGAGAGGAAGCAGGAGAGGGAGAACGAGGCATTGACGGGAGAAGTAGATAGGTAGAAAGGATAGAAAGAAAAGAGAAAAAGAGAGAGAAAGGGGCACCTGGGTAAAGGGGTGGGGAAGAGAGATTGACGGGTAGAAACAGCAAGCTGGGGAGAGGTAGCGCTGAATGAATGTGTAATGACTCGAGGTTAGCAACTTGGTGCCTGAGGAAAGCGTGGAACTGGCGCTGTTGTTTCAAAGCGTGACCTAGAAATGAGAAAAAGAAAAGAAAGGAAAGACAAGAGCGCAGCTTCGGTGCGATAATGACTTAGAACGCTGGGGGCATCTCGGTGCCCGGCGGCGGAGGCTGGGGGCATCTCGGGCGGCGGCGGCGGCTGGGGCATCTCGGGGCGGCGGCGGCTGGGGCATCTCGCCCGGCGCGGCGGCGGCTTGGGAGCATCTCCCGCGCGGCGGCGGCTGCATCTCGGGGCCCGCGGCGGCGCTGGGGAGCATCTCGCCGGCGGCGGCTGGGGGCATCTCGAGGCCCGGCGGCGGCGGCTGGGGGCATCTCGGGGCCGGCGGCTGAAACGCTTCGGGGCCCGCGGTTGGGAGCAACTTCGGGCCCGGCGGCGGCGGCTGGGAAGCGGCTGGGGCATCTCGGGAGCCCGCGGCTGGGGGCATCTCGGGGCCCGGCGGCTGGGGGCATCTCGGGCCGCGGCGGCTGGGGCATCTCGGGGCCGGCGGCGGCTGGGGCATCTCGGCCCGGGCGGCGGCTGGGGTATCTCGCCCGGGCGGCTGGGGGCATCTCGGGCGCGGCGGCTTGGGGCATCTCGGGCGGCGGCGGCTTGGGGCATCTGGGCCCGGCGGCTGGGGCAACGCTTCCGGGCGGCGGCGGCTGGGAGGCGGCTTGGGGCATCTCGGGGCCCGCGGCGGCTGGGGGCATCTCGCCCGCGGCGGCGGCTGGGGTATCTCGCCCGGCGGCGGCTTGGGGCATCTCGCCCGGGCGGCGGCTGAGGAACGCTTCGGGGCCCGGCGGCTGAGGGCAACTCGCGCCGGCGGCGGCTGAGGGCAACTTCGGGAGCCCGGCGAAGCGTGAAACTGGCAACCCGGTGCCCGGGGAGGGAGAGGAAGTTAGTAAAGGCACACGGTGCTCGGAGAGAAACTGTGGAACACGGCGACACGGTGCTCGGGGAGAAAACTGTGGAACCGGATGACACGCAGTTCGGGGAGAAACAGGAACCTGGCGAACTGGGGAGAAAACTGTGGAACCTGGCAGCCCAGTGCCCAATGGGCATGAAAACTGGCAACCCGGTGCCCAGGGAGGGAGAGATGAGATGAGTAAACAAAAGGGGAGCGAAATAGGGGAGGCAGGAGAGTGAGTAAAAGCATGGAACTGGCAACCCGGTGCCCGACGAGAAGCGTGGAACTGGCAACCCGGTGCCCAGGGAGGGAGAGATGAGTAAACGAAAGAGGAAAGAGGAGCGACATAGGGGAGGCAGGAGAGGGAGTAAAAGCGTGGAACTGGCAACCCGGTGCCCGAGGAGAAGCGTAGAACTGGGAAGCGTGAAACTGGCAACCCGGTGCCCGAGGAGAAGCGTGGAACTGGCAACCCGATGCCCAGGGAGGGAGAGATGAGATGAGTAAACGAAAGAGGAAAGAGGAGCGACATAGGGGAGGCAGGAGAGGGAGTAAATGCGTGGAACTGGCAACCCGGTGCCCGAGGAGAAGCATAGAACTGGGAAGCGTGAAACTGGCAACCCGGTGCCCGAGGAGAAGCGTAGAACTGGGAAGCGTGAAACTGGCAACCCGGTGCCCGACGAGAAGCGTGAAACTGGCAACCCGGTGCCCGACGAGAAGCGTGAAACTGGCAACCCGGTGCCCGGGGAGGGAGAGGAAATTAGTAAAGGGATGGGATCGAAAGAGGAAGCGGGAGAGGGAGAAAGAGTAATTGACGGGAGAGATAGATAGGTAGAAAGGATAGAAAGAAAAGAAAAAAATATATATAGAGAGGGAGAGAGAGAGAGAGAGAGAGAGAGAAAAGAAAAAGAAAAGGGGGCAGGGCTGGGTAAAAAGGGGTGGGAAAGAGACGGGTAGAAACGGCAAGCTGGGGAGAGGTTAGCGCTGAATGAATGTGTAATGACTCAAGAGGTTAGCAACTCGGTGCCTGAGGGGTGGAGCAAGGTCTTGCACCTGTCCTGAGGGGAAAGAGAGAAGAAGAAAAGAAATCGAAGCTGGCAACCTGGAGTAAAGGGAGGAAGGTATGACCCGGCAACCCGGTGCCAGGAAAGGAAGTAGGGCCTGGAAACACAGTGCTAGGAGAGCACGAGCCAGGTACGGCCAGGTAACGCGGTGCTAGGGGAAGGGTAAGTTGAAACAGGAAGAGAGAAAGAGCGAGGCAGAGAGAGACAGAGCGAGAAGATTTTTTTTTTTTTTGCGGTTATTTAACGAGATTTAGCTTCGATAAATGCGTGAATGAGATGCACGGAAGGATTGGCCACTTGGTGCCTGCAGCGAGCGGGAGCCGGAGCGGGAGCCGAAAGCAGGAACGGGGCGCGAGAACCAGGAAATGGGGAGCGAGAGCCGGAGCAGGAATCAGAACGCAGGAGCCGGGAATCAGAGAGTGGAACCAGCGCAGGAGCCGGGGCGCGGGAGCAGGGACGCGCGAGTCGGGAAGCAGAGAGCGGGAACGGAGCAGGAGACGGGACGCAGGAGTCGGGACGCGGAGCGGAGCCGGGGCGAGGGAGCAGGGAAGCAGAGAACGAGAACCGTGGCGCGGGAGCAGGGAGGCAGAGAATGAGAACCGGAGCAGGGAAGCAGAGAGCGGGAAGGGAGCAGGAGACGGGACGCAGGAGTCGGGACGCGGAGCGGAACCGGAGCCGGAGCCGGGGCGAGGGAGCCGAGAAGCAGAGCGCGGGAACTGGAGCATCAGCCAGGACGCGGTAGTTGGGAAGCAGTGAGCGGGAACGGAGCCAGTGCGAGGGTGCCGGGAAGCAGAGCGGGAACCGGAGCGGGGACGGAGCAGGAGCCGGGAAGCAGGGAGCGGGAGCGGAGGCAGTCTTGAGGTGCGGGAAGCAGAACAGGAACCAGGCGGGGACGGGCGAGGGACAGTAGGAACAGGAGCAGCGAAGGCGGGAAGCAGGGCGGGAAACGGAGCCAGAGGGCGAGTGCCAGGAAGCAAGCGGGAACGGAAGCGGGGGCCAGCGGGGGCGGGAAGCAAGCGGGAACCCAGCGGGAGCAGGAGCAGGCCGAAGGAGCCGGGAAGCGCGAGTGGGAGTCGAGCAGAGCGGGAGCGGGAGCACTGGGGGCCTGGAAGCAGGAAATCGGAACAGGAGCCGGAGCGCGGGAGCGGGGAAACAGACAGCCGGGGTGCAGGAGCGGAGCTAGGCCTTACCTCTTCTTCGGGAGGAGTGCAGTGACGGAAGTCGGCGGGACGTGGAGAGCGGGAACAGGAGCGCAGGAGCCGGCAACCGGAACGCGGAAATCGGAGCAGGAGTCAGGGCGCGGGAGTCGGGAAGCGGCGAGCAGGAACAGGAGCCGGAGCGCGGGAATCGGAGCCGGAACGCGGGGCGGGAATCGAACAGCCGGGGAGCTGGAGCTGAGCCGCACCTCTTCATCGAGGAGGAGTGCGGTGACGGAAGCGATCCGAGAGTGGCGCTCGGCGAGACCGCGGATTAACCTGGAAGTGCGGGAGAATCTGGACCCGAGACATGAAGAGGGCGACCCTCGGCAGGACGTTGCTGTTTGGATCCATAGTTTGAGTAGAAGCGGGAGAAGGCGAAAATGGAAGGAAACGATTGTCTGTAATGGAGAGCTGCACGGACCGGCCCAGCGGAATAAGACTGAACTAGGGCCTGGCGGGGCATGAGGTCTGCCTCCGGTGAGTGAGTGCACGAAATAACGAACACTGGTGTGTGTGACCGGGAAGTTTAAATAGAGTAGTCACCGGAAGGGGCGTGGATGAGGTGTGGTCCTGCTCCCGAACTTTAGATAACGACTTATCTCCATGAAACATTGAAATGATTTTGGAAAATGAAAGGCCTCAGACACATGTGAGTGACATCAGAGCCGCTTTAAACACATTTGTTACTATATTTTACATTATGTTTTAGGAAATTATGATAAACTCTATGCATTTTTATGAAGGAGCAATCCAGGGTTTTACTGGAAAAATACTCACAGAAATGTTGAGTCCACAATCATTTTTCACTTTATCTAGAGATATATTAGATGCTCTACATAAATTTGATGATTTTGAAGCTAAAATACAATTTTAAGGCTAGAAAATTGTATTTTCTCCATTGTTTAGAAAAGCAAACTACCTAACACACTGACAGATGTGAGCTAATCATTGAAACATTCAACTTCACTTTGCCTCCAGTTGCCTCCACTCCAGAATTTTATGAAATCACATTTTAAAGGGTCTATAGTCCAGGTTTAGTCCCATTAAAACTGGGACTTTTTTCCCTGTTTTTTAATGATTTAAACTATTTTGTACTTGCATGATTTCTCAAAGGTTAACTTGACAAAGCTCTTAGGCCCACACATTTTGAGCTTGGACTAGAGAAGGTGTAATAATGAACTGTTTTTCTTTATATTATTGTATTTAGTGACTATTTGAATACAACACAAGAGCGCGTAATGTGTGTCTCTATGTTCTGTCAGCATTCTCGCTTTTTATTCGAGTTCAATACAAAGGAACTGGTTCAGTACCACAATGATCATTAACAAGGCAACAGACTTTTCAACACTTTTTTTTTACGTTTTGTTACCATGTGGTCCACTACTGATAAACCTCAGGATCATTCTACAACGGTTTAACCTGTAGTATCGATCAGTGTGTGATTTTCAATAATTTTACTGACAATTGTTTCACTGCATTGTATTTTCCCCATAAAATACTGTCACTGGTAAAATATCTAAGTTTAAAATCAGTGTAGATTGCAAGTTCTTTGATTAATACAGTGCTGATTATGAAATATTTAGTTATAAAATCTAGGTGCACGGGGCCCATATTTTACAACTCTTTTGTTATATTTAGGCTGATTGTCTGGTTTAGTCTGAGGTTTAGTCCCAGTTTTGAGGTGGTGTGTGTGTTTTGAGTGTGAACAATAAAGAGAGAGAACTTGACATAAGAAAAAAAAGGCAAAAAGTAAAAAATAAAAAGACCTCTCAGTCTGAGATGAGATTAGCATTACAAGTTTTATTTATAAAAGTGATTTTGCCATTGAATTGACACAAATTTCTTTCAAGCATGACTCAAGATAAAAACATTTTTGCTTAGTTTCCCGGCCCTAACCGAGTACGAATGATTTATTAGTTAAAAAGGTCTAACCAGGCACTGACTATAATATTAAGCAAACCTGAATATATTTAGACACGATAAAAATACATTCAACTAATCTCTCAAAACATGAAAACTCCCAGTGGTCACTTAAATGGTTAGATTACATAAAACCATCCTCTTTCTCGCCAAAAAGTCGAGCAATCCTTGTCGAAAAAGTTACATATTGCACAAACATAAATTAATTCAGGGGACACACAAATGCAAAGAACACTCGTTAAAATATTAATTACAGACAGGACTTGAATGCATCAGTCTGTGGATGAGAACACAGTGAAACCGCTCATTTTCAGTATCAAACAAATGCCACAATGTTGTACACTTCATGTTATAAAGTAAAAATGTGTTAGCGCTTGTGACGGGTTGAATTTGAATTGAGTAGAAACTGAGGTAGATTGAATTAAAAGACAAACATGATGTAAATGTGTTTTTGCTACTCGTTAAAACAGTATTAGTCCCAACAGTCACGGATTAAACATCAAAAAACTAAAACTGTAAATGCTTTTTAGATCAAGCTTTGGATTTCTCTAGCCGTGAGTTACAAATGTCTAAAGTCTAAAGGTGTTCGTTTGTCTCTAAGGCTGCACTCAACACTTGATTTTGTGTTTTTAAATCGACATTTTTACAAATATAGAGCTCAGTCCCCGCCCACTTTGAGTCTCACCGTTCAGGAAGTAAATTTACCATTATTTTTTTCCATAGATTTTATAAACATTTGAATAGTAAGAGTTAGCTCTGTGGTAACTAATGTCCACAACGCAATTGATTTACATCCAAAAAAACACAATAAAACCTTAGACTTGGACGAAATGTTTGAATAACTTTGTGGTTTATAACGTTTCCTAAACAAAACGTAATTAAATTATAGGTTTTGTGGTGTTTGAAACTTTTAATACTATTTTTTTCAGAACGTCTATGGAAGAATTGATTGGAAAATGTACTTCCGGTGGTTGTGTATAAAAGAGTTCTCACTGCTTTTGTTTCTTTTCTACAAGTGGGACACAATTGGTTTGTCATTATGTTTAAGGCATTAAGTTAAGAAGTCTAAAAGTCAATTAATGCACTTGTTTAACATAACTTTAAGAGCAAAATGTAGATTCAACTTTTAACCGTTTTGATCGGAGGAGAGTAGTGCTGCAGCTAAGATTATTTTGTTAATTGATTATTCTTTCAATGAATCGAGTAGTTGTTTAGATCATGAAAAGCTGGTGAATATGAATCTTTTACTGAATTTGACCCAGATGATGCTAAAGTAAAAACAAATGACAAATCTGTGGCAATTTGTGTAATTCTTGCTCTGTCTGAGTCATAAAACCTCTCAGCACATGGCACATTTTCGAGTTGTGTTTACTCCAAATAACTCTCATTCAATTTCTAAATTCGTTGACAACTATTTAATTAATCCATTAGTTGCAATTAATCGTTTAACTCGTTTCAGAAGAGAGCCCCAACAGGCAGCAATAAAAAGTTTGAGTGTTATATAGTCATTTCATTGTTTTTTATTTGGTTAAGCTCAGTATTTAGAGCAGATTAGGGTTATAAAGGCATCTCCAAGAAAGACATCAAATAGAAAAAAAAAAATCTCCCATATTTAAATCTTTTCTTCAGCCGTAGACAAACCAATTATCACTAAACTGTAATATTTTAAGTGCCAAACAAAGACAAACATGCGCATGCTTTGAAAAGACGATGAAATTTCAAGTTATTTGCGGATTAACCTGATACTTTTCTACCAGTCGCAGTGCTTCAACAGACTAAATGCTTTTTATTTGTCGGATATTGCTTTCAACCATTATCAAACACTAATGGTTGCAGTGCATAAGGCTACAGCTAGAGGGCAGCAGAGCGTTTGCATTAGATATTCAGTGGTTTGTTGAAATGTTGTGACGTAAAAAAGGTAAATGGTTGAGCAATGAAATCAGTAGATACAGAAAAACACGTTGAGTTGAGGTTTAAACAAATAAAATAAACAACGTTATTATTAATTAAAGTATGCGTTAGAACTTAGAAGCAGTATTTTCTCCACTGGAAAAGTGAAAAACATTAATCTGTTCAAAGCTTACTCTGGAAAAACTGAATATCTTGATTAAAATCACTTGAATTAAGAATACTTGCACATAATATTTGTGTAGTTTGGACTCGTTTAGATTAATTTACTTTACAGGTCCAGATTCTGGGAAAAGTTTCAAAGTATTTTTAACAGGTTTGTTAGTTTTTTCAATTGATCCCACAAATATGAGCATCAACTAATGGGGATCTTTAGATTTATAAACAAAATAAGTTTGAACATTGTATTCCATTGACAGATTAACTTGAATCAAGGATAAATCTTTTGTAACTGGTCAAAAGTCGTGTTGTTATGATACAAAACTCTCAAACTCAATTTTAATACTAAAGAATACTAAGGCTCAATACTCGATTTCACAATAACTTACATTTTTAGACAATATTATGTATTTTTCAACACACAATCATTGTATTTTCCATAATTTTACATGTGGTCTTATATTAGTTCTGTTATGATCACAGAAAACACACATTTTGTCCTATTTATGCTATTTTTCAGCATCGATACTTCAAATGAGTATCTAGTTAGAATATTAGTTTTAGTCAGAGTATAGATCAAATCGTCAAATTCTGAAAAGTAAAGTAAAAGTTTTGAAGAGCAAAAAGTATTTCACAATGATTTTGAGAACTGAGAAGTGTTAAAGTGGTAATTTTGATAACGAACTGTGCTGATTTCTGATCAACAGTAGCAATTCATTTTTATTTTATGTATATTTTTTTTGTTTTTTTGTTTGCTCAAATTCAAAAAACATAACGCAGAATGTCACCATGAACGTGCTAAAATTACTATCTTTTATTATTATTTTATGATCTACTTTTCAGTCCAGTTTAAACGATTTATGAAGTAAAAAGTACAGATTAAGTAAAAAATGTCAAGTACAGATACCAATTGTTACTTAAGTACAGTACTATTACTTTTGTTCTTTTCAACACTGGTCAGAAGTACTTTGAAATAAGACCAACAAACTAAATAAACATAAACTTGACTACACAAAAAGAGATTCAAGTGATTTAACTCAAGATATTCTGTCGTCTGTGCCGAGTAATTCTTAAAATGTGGATGGTTTGTGCTTGTCGCAGATGTTTGCAGTTGGAGATAAGGCATCAGAGCGAGGCGAGCGTGGTTTCCCTGTTTGCAGTGGGTCAACCCGAGGCTTACGTTTGGCTTTCTCAGTGAGCCTTGCCGTTGCCGTTCATGTGGCTCGTGCTGGTCTTGGGAACCTCAGTGCTGTAGAGACAGTCCAAAAAACCGCGGGAGATCTCTGTGACCATGGACCGGTCCGGGATCGACTGGGCCATGCCGTAGATGGCTCCCTGCGGCGACACGGAAGGAGGAAGTGTTTGAAAGTGCGATAGGGAAAGGATGAATTAAGTGCTCTGTTTTGTCAGGCATTAATAAAGATAAGTGTTCATTTGATTCCGTATATTTAGTGATGCTTTAGTTTCTATTTCTCAAACTTTTCACTTCAACAACAGCAAGAAAATATCTGGCTTTGAAGTTTCGCCAGATTCAAAACACATCTATAAAAAATAAACTAAACTAGAGCTAAACCAGGTCTAACAAAGGCTAATAACCAGGACTGAAGTTGTGCCAAACAAGAACCAGAGGTGGGTGGAGTAGCCAAAATGTCAAGCAGAAGTGAAGTATTTTTACTATAAAAATATGACTTAAGTAGAAGTGAAAAGTACAAAGGAAAAAATCTAGCCCACCTTAAACTGACTTGAATTTATATGTTTTATCAGGATTTGAGTAGTTTTGACTCTATGGGATTTAATTGCTTTTGTGATGCTGAATATTTTACTGGTTTCAAGGTATTTCTGACTGAAAATGTAACTTAAAAATTAATTTGCCAATGGGATCTTAACCCTATGTTAGATAATTTGGCTTGAAGTAAGAAGTATTGTATTGATACAAAGTCAGAAACGGTTTGAAACAAGTAAAATATTCAGCATCACAAAAGCAATTAAATCTCGAGTCAAAACTACTTGAGTACAACTTGAGTATAGTTTTGACGTAAAATGTAAAATTGAGTACTGATTTCCAATTTTTAAGTTAATGTTACTGGACAAAACATAAAAACTAAAGAACAGATTATGACGATACAAAAATACAAAAACAAATCACATCTGAAATTAAGATGTAAGAAGAAGCGCAAATGTTCAATTGACTTTTGTCACTTAGACTTACTCGCAGTGGGAAGAATTACCAAAAATTTTACTCAAGAAATTTTACTTTCGCAAAAATATTATTCAAGTTAAAGTATAGTGTCAGAAAACAACATTAAAACGTTATATTTTTTCGATAAGTTACTGAGTGTTTTTAACAGAGCACAACACATCCTAATAAGGACTGACACAGCAGATAGAAAAGTGAACGTTATTGTGAATAAAAAAGTATAAATTTAAAAAAGTTTCCATGTACTGCCAGAAAGAGACCGAACAAACACAGACCTAAACGATTATTCACAAACCACAGACTCACGAGGCCATTTACAATTTCATAGAGAAAAACTAGAATTAAAAGATTAAATGTTATGTTACATTGTTCATTTTAAGACAACGCTATACCATCAGAAATACTGGCAGTTTGTCTCTCATCAATCTTTGTCTTGCTCAATCAATCAAACTATCACACAGCTGAAGTGGGACAGACAGGCTTTGAAAACAGATATAATATAAGTCTTTAAAAATACAGGTCATATAGTTTTATTATCGAGTAAATACGGCGTCAGTCTCACCTTTCCTGTGGTCTTCTCTTTGGGGTTCTTCATTATAACAGCGACAGCGTCCTTCACGTCTTTAACAAACCGATCTGCGACTCCGGGCTGAGTGTGGAGGACTGTGCAGCAAATGTGGATGCTGCGACACAGAAGAGTTTATTATATTCAACGACACTGGGGTTTAATCTACTGACAAATGCAAATTCATATCACAAGTTTAATTTAAAATGTCATACTATAAAAGCTAAGATGAGAGAAAAAGTATTTGTACCAAACTGGGGAAATTCCACTGTTGCAACACAAAGTAAAAGAATGGCAGAAGTTTAAAAAATGCAATAAAAAAGATAAACAACTTCAATGTAACCCTTGATAATTCTATGGAAATATAAAGTTATAACCATACTTTTGGCACATTGTTCATGCAGACAAGTAGGTTTTATGCCATACTGTGTAATAGTATAACAAGGAACAACATTTCTATGGAAACAAAGGGAGGCTCCTTCAGGCAAAGTACGAGTCAGGTTTGTGAAGATGCAAGTCCTCTCACAGTAATAAAATCATTGAAAAAGAGAAAATGAAAAAAAGAAAAGAAAAAACATACTTAAGTGTTATTATTTTTGGTCAAAATACGTACATACTGTGACTTTAACTAGAAAATTACAATACAAGCGACATTAATGCCAGTTGAATTCTGAATAATACATTTTAGATTTTCATGAAGCATGTTCTTCCAATCCCCTGTTAAAATACTCAATTGACATATTTCACTGAGCCCCAAATGAACTCTATAATACATTAATTTTACTTATTGAGTCAAATACAAAGATACATTTATTGCTGTGACTCCAACTTATACTTGGAAGTCACCTCCAACAGCAAATTAATTCTAGGAGAATGAATAAAGTGTGAATGAAGATGTTGGCATCATACTCAAAGAGCATTAAAATAGACAAAAGGGCAATGCTTCTTTGTTGCAAAGTAAAAGTGACGCTCAAACCAGTGTTGACACAGCATGAACATTTTATTTTTAACTATGATTGTTGGCAGATGTCCCTGGACATTCTTTCATTTCTTTGAGTCTTTATCTGTGAACACATCTGTCTGTCTTATTTTAGAGGCACATACCTGGATGGATACTGCAGCGTGTTCAGGTTCCAGCCCTTCGACGTCAGAGCATTCGATAAACGGAAAATATCAAAGACATCGGAGCCAATGGCCACGACGGACACCTCGGGGTTTCCAAACACAAACACGTTCTTTATCGTACGGATTCTGTCAACAAGAAAATAAAGTGCATTTAATCTTTGAGATAAGATTACCATAGTCTAAAGTTCAGCAGCTAACACATCCATTTTGCAGTGTTTCAGGCGACATCAAAGCCTCCTAAAAGCCCCAGTAAACACAGTAGATAGAGCTGTTTTTGTGTATGTGTTTGGTTCATAAATGAAACCACAATTATTTCTATACAGTCAAAATCAAACTGTAGACAAAGTACAGATGTTTAAAAGCCTAGGTAGATTAGAAAAGCAGCTTTGCTTCAGGTTTTGAGCGGCAGATCGAGGACACACATCATTCTGAAGATATCAATTAGTAGATTATGTTATTACAAGATATTTGAAATTGAACAGTGTTAATTTAAATCACAATTTTAAATAAGATTAACCGCAGCCCTAATGGAGATGTGGGCAGATAAAAAGACAATTGTTAACTGTCCAATATAATGCAATATTTAGGCTTTTTTAACTACGGTACTCTGGACACCTTGGATTTCCCTGCAGTATAACCAAGTCTAACTTAAAATAATGTCTGGTCTTATTTATTTTTTTGTTATATAAAAAAAAAGAAGAAGAAGAAAGAAGCAATGATCTTCAGAGCAAAAAATAAAATAAAATTTAAAAAAGAATAAAATTATGTATCTTGGAAATACCTGAAAGTTAGCATGAAAATGTACATTTACAAAACACCAGCAGAGAGAACAAGGACTGCAATCTGCAATGTGTTTTGTGTGTTTTAAATCTAAAAAGTTGAGGATTTTAAAAAATATGATCTATATTTATGTATACGTTTAAGATTAAAAAAAATAAAATAAAAATAGCTACGGTATATGTTCAAAATCAGAGTAGATCAGTTCAAACTTAGAGGTGTTTACAAAAAGAAAATTCCAACAGCTGTGTAAATAAATAGAGCATGAAATTGTGACATGCTGTACTAGACTTTTCATCAGAGTTAATACTGGGCTCTTTTACGCATCCAAAAGTGTAACGGTATAACTTCCCACAGCCTGAAAACAACCGACACTCGTCCTTACTCCTTTGTGATTTTGCGCGCTGTGGCGATGATTCTCTGGGTGGCGTCTACGTATCCCTTCTCTCCCATGTGCATCATGGTGGCCCAGCAGGCGGCGATGATTCCTCCAGGCCTCGACCCCGCGATGGAGGGAGAGGCGTAGATTCCTCCCTGCCAGTCGGGGGCCACGAAGTACTGGTACTGCCGGTACTTCTTATCACTGTACAGGATCACGGACGAGCCTTTGGGCGCGTATCCGTACTGTCAACACAGATAAGAGATACAAGTGTTAGCGGCTAGGTGCAGAACATGCTAGAGAGGTTACGCAGACATTCTTTAATTCAACAAATGCTTGGCAACTGATAAATGTGTTTCTTTGGCCTCATTTTTGTCTGTGGAGCTTTTGTTTTGCTCAAATCAACTTTATGCAGTAAAATCTCAACTGAAAGTAGTTTCTCTGCGCAGAGCTTAGCTAACTTGTTTGCTAACGACAGTTGGAGATAAAGGACACTTCAATTGCCGCACAACAATTCATTTCCTCAACACTTGGACGCAAAAACAGCTTATTAAAGGAGGGAAAGATAATAAAAAATGTGTATCAATGATAAATGTGAGTGTAGCTGCAGTGTTCCTGTTGTTTATCTGATTTTCTACAACTGTTTACTTGATTTTCTTGTTTTAGATGTCAGATACAAACGACATATTTAGCAGAGTTGTAGACTTTTATATTTGTTATCAGACTGTAGCAGCTTTTTCACGTTTTAGTTGTGTTTTGAGCTTTTACAGGAGAACCGCTCCCTGCTAGTCAGAAGTCAGAATGTTGTGACGTCATCCTAGCAAACATGCTAGCTAAACTCTGCGCAGTCAGAGCAACAACAAAAATCTACTTTCAGTTTAAATTTTACTGTATAAAGTTAATCGGAGCAAAATAAAAGCAAAACTAGGCTTAAGAAAAGCAACGAAACACATTTTAGCAGTTTGTGCAGCCAATAATTCTGCTGCTCAAGCCGGAATGTTGAGGCTCATTTTTCAAACAAAAGAACATTTCTGCATGACTTCTTTGTAACTTGAAACAACAATACTGTGCATTTAATCATCACCATCACAATTTATAAAGGGGTAACAACAAAAAATAGACAATTTAATATAATCTAATGTTAATGTATTCCTAATAAAAAATCTAATAGGTTGAAGTAGAAGTACAACAGACACTATTTTCCTGATAGAACTGATTTACAGTGAGTTGAAGAGCAAACAGAGGAGCAGATGATTTATGTGGCGTTCACTGGTTGGTATGTGGCATTCATTTTATGTTGATGTTCCATAGATCATTTATTGAATAAGGAAACAAAAACTAACTGGCAAGACTGAGTAACTTGATTTACATTTGAGTTGAAAGCTTAGGCAGGAGTCATATAAAAAAATAGAAATTGTTGTTTTGGATATATGCAAAAATAGAATAATGACTAAATAGTTTATGATTATAACTATTTAAAACGTTTCTAAAAAGCTTGTTAAACATAAAAAGAACTGATACCTACAGTGTAATCTTAGAAAAAAAATATAGTTGCTGCTCTTGAGTACTATCAGCAAATAAAGGTTTAAAAAAAAAAAAAAAACTACTTCCAATGTGTCTGGCTTTACCAACTGTGGAGCTGAACAATGGACTCCATCTACTGGCAGCAGAGAGAATTACACATTTGAGATAAATATTGGAGGAACGGAAACAGGCTAATGTAGTCAAGCAGATGTAATGATCGTGATTAAACGGCAGAAATGCTCAGAAGGAGTTTGGCGATGATTTATGGAGTTAAAAACGGTGCAAAAGATTCTCTGAGTCACGTCAGACATGGAGAAAATGTCACACATGGAGGAAATTCAGAATGAAGTGTTTTTGATGGTCGGCGGGAGAGGACTTTCTAACCAGGATTCATCAAATTAGCGTGAATGAAACCAAATGCAACTCCAGGTGTGTTTTTAATGACGGAACACTGTTAGAACAGGATTAAAAGCTCCAAAAAGTCAATTTAGCATAATGTGCCCTTTAAAAGACACTTTCAGACACGTTTTATCACATTTCTAAAAGGACTGCAATGACGTTATCTGTAAATTGCCATTGGGATAATCACGAAATATCAAGTTATTTGTGGTTTAAAATTAAAATAAGTTGTTAATACAGTAATGAAAGTCAGTTTGTTGTACCTTGTGCGTGTCTGCGGAGATACTGGTCACACCTTTCACCCTGAAGTCAAAAGGTGCGAGGGGGAAACCAGCCTTTTCCATAAAAACGATGAGAAATCCTCCCAGACAAGCGTCCACATGCAGCGGCAGATTGTACCTCACCGCCAGCTGTGAACAGAGGGAGGAACTATGAGCTCACAGCCACTTTCAATACACAAGTTATTTAAAGATACACATTGTTTTAATGCTGACCTTGGCCACTTCCTCGATGGGGTCGATGATGCCGTGAGGAAACTGAGGAGCGGAGCACACCAGCATCGCAGTGTTTTTGCTGATGGCTCGTTTCATGGCCTGGAAATGACAGAGAAGTGGAAATATGAGTAAATCTATATGTAGTAAAGACAATGGAACAGTCTGCCATTTAGTGCTACATCAGCGTGTGATTCCCCAGTTTGAGTCGGTGCTGAATTTGTGTCAAAATTCAAGCTGACAAAACCCAAAAGCTTCCACAAACGTTAGTCTCTTACTACGGCAACACCAACGTCGACAAACTACATCTAACAAGCTATCGATATATTGTATCATTAAATAAATGTATTTTTAGTTAAATGTGAGCTCAACATTTGTAAAAGCACAACATCTAAGTGTTAATAAACCTGAGCAAACAGATAAGTGTGGAGAAACATTGATGCAGACAGATTTTAGAGTCAGATTTAATGTTTTGGGGATTTGAGATGTTACGCATCTTTATCAAAAATAAAAGCAAACTAAGATTACAACTGAGATAGCATTTCTTACTGTTTCTGGTTAGTTGAATGATGAAAATAAGCTAATGACTAGCATGATTGAGGCAAATTCTGCAACTAACTCAAACTGGGGAGTGACACAGCTTAAAGCTTGATCACCAGAGCAATCAAGCAATTCAAAATATTACACCTTTTGAATGTTGAAAGGTCCTCACAAAATCTATCCTACCAAGAAGGAATTATTTGTCTGAAAACCCTCAATAAAATGTTGTTTTTTCCAAATACGCCACAAACATTACATATATCTGTACGAACAGGCTCAAAGAAGCAAACTTTTATCTCTTTCTTCTATTGGTGATATATTTCTTGACTTCTGAATCAATGTTGTTTTTAAATGTGTTTTCGTCTTTTATTATTCACTATACTTGTATCTGCAGAATTTGGGCAGAAGTTTTTGTAGTAAATGCACTTAAACATGAGGTAACTGACTTTTTTTTTCCTGTAAATTACATGTACATTCAGTTTTTTCAAATATCTTATAAAAACAGCTCTTTGTGACAAATCAAACCACTGTGCCCCGTCTGCATCAGTAAACTAAGTATTTAATCTTTAGAAGTATGATCGAGTGAGCTTTGGCCCCAGCTCCACTTCGACGTCTGAAAAAAGCAGTTCTAAAGCTGTACGCGCTACTGAAAATTAATTATTACAAATACTGACAATGTGCCAAAAGTTTCATGGCTGCAAGGACCAAGTTGCCAAGGGTTTGTACACCTTTTCAAAAATAGAATTCAAGCACTTTTCAAGGGCTTTAAAGGTAGACTCTCAGTTTTTTTCCAGTAACTCACAACACACAGCTGTATTTTCTGCATTCAGGACAAACTTGCAAATGTATCTTTAAGGTTTTTTTTTACTTTATAGTTTGAAATCAACAAAACAATGTTAAAATGAACTATCTATATAAGTATCACAAGTCTTGATGAAGTGTGCTTTGTTGGAAATGTTGGGCAAATCAGATATAATGTCCTGTATTTTAGGGCATGCAACTAAATATGGATAGCTGTTATATGCCATTTTAGAATACTTTAAAACTGAAGACTATAATGCTTTTTACTGTCAAAATGTGAAGGATACAGATTGGCAAGTCTAAATTTCAAGCATTTTCAAGCACTTTTTCCAAAATTCAAGCACTTTCCCAACCGACACAGCGTAGGCACCTGCACAAACCTTTTAGTTAGATAGATATAGACACATACTTCCTCCTTTTCGTAAATCAGGTACCACAGCTTCAATGGCACTTCTTATTTATGTGGTTTTAAACTTACTTTCACATCAACTTTCATGGTTTTCTTGTCCAGAGGAATGTGGACGAGCTTCATCCCGAAATAGTGAGCTGCTTTGTCGAAGGCCGCGTGGACGCTGACAGGTGCAAGTCTGAAATGGGCAGAAGTTATGTTCATTTTCAACTTTTCACTGTGGATTTCAGGGTAACGTGAGGTCGTATGTTGACATTAACTAATGTATGAATAATATTTGTGCAGGTTGAGACATGTCAGGCCTGGTTTAACATAATGGATTGGGGAAAGTAATTAATTAATTAAAAATGCTCAAAGGCAGCATTACAAGTTAGACAAGCCACAGCCGAAAGTCAGTGATGTCAATGGGCAATTTGTTTACTGTATGAATATAATTTCTCGTGGAACGGTCTCTTTTCAGTTGTTTATATTTAACTATCTACATACTATAATATATGATGTATAAAAGCTGTAATTTGAATAGACTCAAAAGTAAGTGAGTGTTTGTGTTTGTGAATGTTTTGTGAGTGTGACAGGTCACAAAATACACAGATGCAAATGATAAAAAAACAGCAAAAGTTGCATTAATAAAAACAACATATTTAGTCCTACTGCCCCTGAGCCAATGGGTGCTGAAAACTTTAGCTCAAAAAAGGAAGGTAGGGCCTCACACTATATTGCAAACTTATTGTTCTATCATTATTGCAACAGACTCTACATTGCAGTTATATCAACATCTTCCATCTGACGGAAATGAACTACTTTTACAATTAAAATGTTAAAATTTTTATTTAGTCTAAATTATTGATTGATTTTGTCTCGGTTTTGTCTGTGAAACATATATTAAGGCATGAGCATATTTGTTTTGAAAAGTGTCAAAAAGTATATGAAAATGTTGCAATAATATCACTAATGCCGAAATTTCCATTATTGTGCAGAGCAAGTTTGCAGTATTTTTTAAAGAGGATCGTCATTGCCTAGACTTGTTTAAGGAACAACATGTGATGCATAAAAGGAACATAAACTGCTTATATTGATGTTTCTAAAAACTCTCCTTTTGTGGTGTCCATTTTTACAGAACCACAGAAAGGCCTTGCAAAGTACAAAGACTTTAAAGTGAATCAAAGTTTATAGATTGCTTTATTGTTGTTGTCGTTATTGTCATTTCTGGAACTCAAAATACCAACATATGTAAGAATTAAGGTTGAGGTACTGTGTTTTTGTTAACTACTGTAGATTTTAGACCTTGTTGGAGGATTAGCCCTCTGTGCACAATTTAGGTCAACCCTTTTTTTTTCTTTTACATTTTATTTAATTAATCAGGGATATCCATTGAAATTCAGAATCTATGTTACAAAAGAGAATTGGCCCAGGAAGCAACACAAACAACACAGTACAAAAAGTGACAAAATATTACGTTCTCAAGAAAAGTATAAACATTTCACCACAATTTTCTTGAAATTATCAAGTGATATAACAGATTTCCCCAGTTTTCAGTAGCACCGGAGCAGATGGAAAAGTATTTAGGAAAAGGAGCTAAGTCTGTTACTTCCGGAGCTGACAGTAACAAGATTATTGCAAAAGAAGAGTACATTTGCAAAAACAGATAAGTGCCATTTCAAAAAATAATTGGAGCCTTATCGGTAACTCTTTGTATAGTAATGTTTTCAAAAGCCAACCATATTTCACTGCAATCAAAATATTATTCCATCCTTCTTTTATTAACTCCAATAGATATTATTTTTGTTAATAATATCTGTAGACAATGGTAACAAAAAGAAACATACATTTTTATACGTTTTTCAAATGGACATAACTGTTTTTGCAATTGAACTCTTCAAAAGTTTCCCCAAACTGATGCACTTTACACTGATTGTGCCACACAGATATCTTAAATGAAGGACCCACTGCTCTACTGTATACAATCAAACTTAGAGTGAAAGTCAAAGGAATCTGTCTTACATTTCAGGATATTTGACGCCTCGTTCATAAGCCAAGTCTCTGTACGCTTTACAGGCCATCAGGATACTCTCTGTTCCTCCTGACGTCACCTGCAAAACACATCAAACAGTCAGAGAATTGTCTATATTCATGGTATGTTTGTTATGTAAACTGACCGTGCCGCAGGAGTTGGATCCACCGTGAAACAGCGAACATGACATTCTCACCACCTCGGCCTCCATCTTTCTGACGCCTGGAAAGATGTCCGGGTGCAGCGGGTTACTCCAGGCAAAGTCCCCATACACCTAAACAGACAAAATACAGACTTATAAATACACACATGCTTTATTTATTTGTTACAATCTATAAAATATGACTATATTTGAATATATGAATTACAATAAATATAAAGAAAAGAATGTAACATTGATATTTTAATTGGACAATTCAATTTTCAAACGCTAGCCGGGACCTCCTTATGGCAAAGTATGCGATATTTTTTTAACCAAAGGTCGTATATAAACATATTCAAAGTAGAAGGCCATAAATCAGTGGTCAATACAGTGAGTCATTCAAATGGATGCATTTGACTTTGACAGAGCCATCGTGTCTTAAATAAAACCTGGAAGTTAGTTTTACTGTCTGAGTTTCATTGGGTTAAGGGTTTAATTTTGAGGTTATTACTTACATTTGTAGTTAAAAAAAAAAAAAGTGCTGTGATCATTTCGGCCAATTCAGCAGCAGCAGTTGCTAGTAGTACTTAGTAGTTTGGACACCTCAACCACTAATCACTAAAATACTAGATTTTAAACATACAATATTATGCACTGTTCGGGGTTTTTAATCTAATTTAAGACACTTTAGCATTTGCCATATGCCTTTTATGGCTTAAAATTTGTAACATATGAAACAACAAGTTGCAAGAAACATTAAACCTATCAACCTTCAGCATTTACAAAGCAACACGATTTCTCGCAAAGAATCATTCTCTGCTGTTCCACTAAACAATCAAGCAAATGAGGCTATAAACTATAACTCTTGCCTCAGTGAAAGCAATGTGAGACGGCCTGCAACTAACAATTATTTTGCTAAACAATTAATCAAGTGATTATTCTTTCGATTAGTTGTTTAAAACGCGGAAGACCCCTATTAACATTATATTATGAAGAATTATATTTTTGCTAAATTTTAAACTAGATAAAGCTGAAGTGAAGCTGTTTGAAGACATCCTAGAGGAGTATATTCACAGACAAACACACATTTCCTGTCATTTTTATGTAATTCCGGCTCTGTCTGAGACTTAAACCTCTCCTCTCAGGTCATGGCATGTTCTGACCGTCTGTAAATACCAGTTAACGATTATTCAACATCTAAATTAACAATAAACAATTACTTGCTAATCGATTAACTTCTTGCATTCCTAAATGTGAGCACTGAAATGATTCGAATGATTTTGGTCCTGGTGCAGTGTTTGTCTCACATCATGGAGACTGTACCTTGACGAGGAGTTTGGTCAAAGTTTCGTCTCCCCAGTAAACGGCCCCGGACACACAGCCTGTCTCCCACTGCACTTCATCTGCAAAGACAAACCATCCATTATTCACAAAACTAAAGCTGATCCAATGGAGACAGAGTTACCCAGAGGCAGACGCAGATGGCCTTTTGGAAAAGTACAGAAGACACAGTATTTACACCACATCAACACTAGAACTAAACTGAAACTGAATCTGGACTAAACCATGACTTAACCCTGACCAAACAGAGAGTAAAACATGACTAAACCAGGGCTAAACCAAGAATAAATAAAGACCTAAGCAGAACAAGTGTGAATGTACATGCCTTTAACATTATATTCACCATTATCCATAATTGTGACATTTTATCACAAATTGGTTTATTGCTACTACACAAGAATTCAACAAAAATGTATTTAAGACTTGGGAACAAATTACTTAGAACAGAGTAAGATCATATGCTCAAAAGTCTGTGAGACAGTAACATTATAAGTGTATATATTTTTTATTACCTAAGGCAGGGGTTCCCAAAATTTTCTGCCCGGGACCCCCAAAATAGCCATGCAACCGACTCGGGACCCCCAAAGCAAAATGAAAATGACAGTAGCAATAATTTAAGTGTCAGAGCGTGTTAAATCTGGTTTAATATTTGTTATTTGAATAGTTTATTGTCTTATTGGACCCTATTTCACTAAAAGATACTGTTTTTAATTTTAAAAAATAGAGCAAATACAATGTCATATTAATTAAAATGAGATCTTGAAATCATCTCGCAACCCCCAGCTCACCCCTCGCGACCCGCCGAGGGCTCCCGACCCCCACTTTGGGAACCACTGACCTAAGGCAGTTATGTGGTTCTTGTCTTAATTACAAAATCATTCGACTCACTGAAAGAGCTAACTGTACTGTAGCTCTTTGTCACACAGTTTTATTTACACTACTTTTACTCTTGTTTACGCTTGCTGAATTATATTTAGTTTTAACTGAATGTCAATCCAAGTATGTTTTAGTTGTAGTGCATTTTATATTCTTTAATTATCTTTTCATTTTTGTTGTTCACCTTTCATTTTCTAACACTACTCTTTGCGTACTTTGCTGTTGCAACACGAATGAAGATTTTCCTAAACTGAGCACATTTTCTGCCGTCTCTTCATCCTAAAATCCAGGATGTAACCAGCGACTCCTCTGCATTTACAGTAAGTGGGATAAACAGATGTGGGGGTCTGACAGCTGTGCAGTTAATGGAGCGTGTTGGGTCTGAGGTCTGGACCGGGACTTACTCAGCGTCTGGTATTCTTTGATTTGGTCCAGGACCTGGTTTTGGGACAGGCCTTTAAGCGGCAGCTGCTGCGTGTAGCTCATCCCTTCTTTAAGCGTACACAGACTCACTGACATGTCGTCCAGCGCCTTGTTCAGCTGACTCTGGATCTGTGAGGGAAGAAGACGGAAAAGATTAAAGGTTAATTTAAATCATATTAACCCAAACCATTTCAACCTATTCCACATGAAACCAAACCATACATGTGTAACCTTTTTAGAGCTATATTAGTGTGATTATTTGAATATTCTTTTGTGTGTCATTAAGGGCCTCAACCCTGGTTTTGTTCATAGTTTATCAGATAACATATTCAGCCTTCAGTTCATGATAATTGGTTTTTCAAGCTCCACCTGGACAAGAGCTGGTCTAAAACAGGCTTAAACAAAAACAAATGAAAACGTAAATCAGGGCAGCACCCAGCGTTAAACAATACAGATGTGTTCATGATATACTAGGAATGAATCAGTGACAAGCCCAAAGCTAAAGCAATTTAAAAAACAAACTGTTGAAGAAAAACATTTTGTAAGGAGAGCGACATTGATTTGTAGAGCACAATTCGTACAAAGTATAATTCAAAGTGCTTTACAACACATTACAACGTCTAAGGATAGTCATTTCAAAAACAAAACAAACTTCTCCGGTGATACAAAAAACAGAAAGTAAGGCATAATTTTAAAGCTCATTTACACATACTGCATCATGTACTTATACTGTATGCGTAACTCAAAGTGCTTATGACAGGTTTAAGGTAAAAAAAAAAAAAAAAAAAGGATATTTCTTCTGCTGGTCAGCTGCATGTCTGTAACAAAAAATATTTCCCCTTGAGGATGAAAAAGAGGATTAAAAGAAAATCTGATTTTCTTGATTGATTGAAAATCTGATCTGGTTTAGTGGAATAGAGCCAGGCAAGCGGTAATTACTTGTTTGTTTTGTTTTACATCGTTTGTAGAAAAAAAGTTTGAAACAAAGCTTCTAAAAAGGAGTCTCTCTATCTGTCATCAATAAGAAATAATTCTATCAAATAGCAGGGACAGTTTACGAGGAACACATTTTTCTGACAGTTTAAACATTGATTTAACTGAATAAAAGGTGTTGTCATACGTTTGTATTTATCAAACCATAACTATTGTGTAAATTAGAGGGACTGGCTGGTCAGGCAACAAGTGCTGGCTCTTGTTTATAGTATGGAGCTAAGAAGTTACAGAAATGACCTCAACGTATGTCACACCTGCTGTTCAAACAGGAATTTAAATGACAAACTTCACCGAAATTGTCAAGCTAAAGAAAATAGATAGTCTAACAGCAAACAACCATTAAACCAGTTAATATCATGAAACGAATATGATTGACCGATATTAGTCTCGAAAAGAGATGGGTTGAATTTGGTCTGTGAATAACATCAAACAAGCACAAAAAATTGCACTTTATGACAAAAAGTTGGTGTCAAAATGGCCTAAAATAACACGAAAACATCACTGCACAAAGAGTGAAGTTAAAGTGTGCCAAAGGTCCCCCCCTCCTCCTACTTCTTCTTCTTCTTCTGTCATCTGTGAGTGACTCAGAGCTTTCTACATGATCCTATCACTTCTGAACCCCCCCCCCCCAAAAAAAAAAAACAAAAAACAGGAACAATCCAACAGCTAATACTTACAGCGCTGCCTACGAATGGTATTTTCCTGATGAGGCGAAAACATTGCTTCTTGATTCGTGACGTTAGACCTATGAACCACAAAGAGAAGAAGGCAGAGGGCTGTGGTGAAATGTTGGCGCAAAGTTTAACCACAAGGTTTAAGCAGCTGACTCCAGTCTATAATCATAAAAACAGACAAGATCAGATCCACATGACCAGGACTTTTATGCATTAAAAGAACTCTGCAAAAGTAAGTGAAGTGTGACGGGTGGAGCAAAGGAATCCAAAAAAACAGACGTGGAGGGACAGTAACATTTCTAACTGTGTCACAAGAAAGAAATTGTATCTAGACTCTTAAGTGCAACTAAAACAAGTAACTGGTTAAAGTGCGTATGTCAGGTTTTTATCATTTTCAAATGTTTTACTTTGTTTCGTGTGTAAATGATAGTTTTACACCAATAAAATAAGAGTGGTTTCTCCATACAGAGTGGTAGCTATGGTAATTTCCTAGTGTGATGTCATCATTTACAACCAGGAAGTGAAATTAATAACCTAAATTAAAAAAAAAAAGCTAAACAAGGATAAAATGTGTAACTTTTTAGCAAATTTTTTTGAATAAATTTATATTCCTGCATTTCATTTAAATGTGTGGTCCAGACTGTCATGGAACTTTAAGATTGAGTTCCACACAAAAGTTGAAGTTGAGATGTGTTTCAGATGTAGGAATGTCACAATTTAAAATGTTTGTTAAAATATATATATAATTTGGATGGGAGACTGCAGGAAAAAACAGGTGTGAGGGGCAGCTCTGCTTGTTGTTTCCTTTGGCAAAACATTTCACATACTCGTATGAATGTAGTTTGTCCATTGTCCGCATAAAAAAAATCATAAAACTACTAACAAATTAGATAATCATTCGTGCAAATAATGATATTAAAGAAAATCGCTTAAATTAGACAAAATATGATCTTTCCTGAATGATCTTGAGCTTTATCAGAACTCGTAAAAGACCACAAGGTAACAAAAAAGTGTTAGTTCGATTATGTGAAATGAAATTGATAAATTACAGTCTACTCTATTTTTATTGATCATTGGTATTGGAAGTGGTGTGGGGTGTGAAGCCTGTTGCTAGGAACTGAAATAGTTTGAATGTTTTAGCAATAACATTTGGACTTAATGCAGCAATAGTGTCCACGCCAGAGCCACCGTGTCTGGTTCTTTAATTTTGGCTTATTCTGCTTCTTTTTTTGGTGAAGAAGTTGCTCAAGACACTTTAAAATGTTTAAAAAGTTATTCAATAAAATCTACGAATCTGACATCTTTTCAAGGCACACTGGCTGAAAATCAAGGCATTAACTGAATGATCTTGACATCTCTACTGGAACAGAGTGAGATAATTCAACACTGGACTTGGTTTAGTACTGTGTGATTATTGATTAAGGATGAGCAATGTCCATAATTTCCTGGTTTCTTGCTCGTGTGTGTTGTATTCAGGGACCAGACAAAGACTTTAACACCTGGTGAGATCATGTTTCATCGGACAATCCCCTGCTCTCCACTCCTGCGGTTCTCATGGGTGTGACTGCCATTTATGACTAATTTATCAGCTTCTTGTTTATGGTCTGAACATCCCAAGTTGGTGCCAAAAATATTGTTATGTTGGGCTACCATTACCTTTATAAATTGTACAAAACTATGTCTCCATCTTTAAAAAAATGTTCTTTCTTGGCTGTTATACCTTTGGTTGTAAAAGCTGCTAATTTAATGAATACTATTTTACTATATGTGTATCAGGATAATGATCAGATTGAGTAGTCGGCTGTGTATATTTTTTCTCCATCTTATTACAAAATGCAGCAGCAATAATATCGTTTATAAAAAGGGTAGACAATAATAAAGAAAATAAAAAATCTGAATAAATAACATTAATAAAATACAAGTAAACACAACCAGATAAGACTTTACATTTTAATATAATTTGTTGTTTCTTTGCATTTACGTTTGAATAAATGTTAGCATTAGCTGTGAGAAACGGTCAGCTTAGCCAATTGCTGCCGTGCCCAGAGTCCATAGAGGTTGTTCAGAGACATTCTTTTACTCGAGAAATGCCCCTCAACATTATGGTAGAATTACCGGCAATACAACAGATTCAGTGTGTTTCTTTGCTTTTCTTTGGAGCTTTTTGTTCAGCTCAAATGAGCTTTATACAGTAAAATGTAAACTGAAAGTAGTTTCTCTGTTGTTGCTGCCACCGTGCCGAGCTTTTAGTTAATGGCAGTTGGAGATTTAGGATGCTTCAACTGCTTCAACAGGACTCAGAAACATCTTATTTAAGGAGAGAAAGGTGCTTAGTTCAACTGTGTGATAAATGTGAATGTAGACTGTTGTGTTCCTGTTGTTTATCTGGTTTACTTTATTTTCCTTTTTTAATTGTCAGGTACGAACTAAATATTGAGCAGAGTTGTAGACTTTTATATTTGTTATCAAACTTTAGCAGCTTTTTATTTATTTATTTATTTTATTATTATTACGTCATTACTGTCTGTCGACTTTTATTCATTTTTGTCCCTCACTGCTAAAATTCATAATGTTGTCGTGTCATCTGCATAACCTCAATACTGTGGGACATTCTAGGCAAAGCAATAACATCACCATGGACACAAGCAGGTGGCGGACTCACCAGAATGTTACATAGCGTACCTTTAAATGCTCTAATTCTAACAATGATTGCAGTCATCTCTCTGTGGATCCAGGATTTCGCAGAGAGAGAGTTTAAGAACGGAGACCTAAGCGCTTCATTTCAGGTTCTCACACACATCGTTTTTGTTTTGTGAATACTATAATTTAACTTGTATATTTACTTTCTTGTTGGAAGAGGAATCCTTTGACCCACAGCGCTCCTATCGTCGTGATGAAAGTCGCTCCAATGATCTGCCACGGTTCGAGTTCACTGCAGCCGGAGTTGACCTGACGACGGGCCTCCTCCAAATACACCAGCACCATCTCTCGGTAAACCTCCAAGGCACTCTGAACAGACGGATAAACGATCGTAAATAAGGAGCAGACAGGTTCACGTGACATAAAGCAGTATATAAAGTGCTGATGGTTTAACACGGAGCTCGAGGACAGGTCAGAACTGGTCGAATTTGCTTTTTAACCTTCAAAATTCAAACGTTAGGTCCTGTTTTATGGTTAATATCTCTGATTACTGTGCCTATCTACAGAAAACAAAAACTGGCAAAGTTCAGTGTCTTATCTGTCAGAATAAATGCCTATCAAGGCAAAAAGTGGTGACGTTGTGAAATCATTAGAGGGTGAGTGTTGTCTGTTGAAAGGACTTTTATTTATGTGTTCAATATGTGAAAGCAATCAACAAGTGATAGCTTTGGATGTTTTATTCAAATACTTGCCACCTATTTGTGAAATCTTTTAGGCTGTAGATATGGTTGGTCAACTAAAGACATACTCTGCATGGTTTAGTCGAGGACAGTGACGGTGGTAAAAGCTCAAAAAACGATACAGTATCCACAAGCTCAAGATAATTAATGAAAAAATAGACATTTATACAAAAAATAACAGATAAACAGCATATTTAATTTAAAAAACAAACAAACTCCAGCTAACTCACTCCACACCTTCTCCTTTCTGCTGTGGTCTGAGTACATCCTTATAATCCCAATAAAATACTTAGTTGACTGGTAAAAATCTTGGTCATTTAAGGATGCGTTCAGACTTGGAATTAAACAAGGATCAGGATTGAACCAGGACTTGATCAGGTTCAGGACTAAACAGGGCTTAAAGCAGCACCAAGAAAAGTGTGAACTAAAGACCTAAAGCTGAACAAATCTGATTTCTATGTTCAGTAGCGTAAAAGCGTAAAAAATGGTACAGTTTCTTTTTCTTAGAGCAGCACAAAATATACAAAAATGAGCTCAATCCTGTTCATTGTCATAGGTAACAGTACACTCTGAAATGCTTAAAAATTTCAATAAAAAATGAAGGGGAAAAATGTGAAAACAAACCATAACACAGACAAAACTTATTGCAGTTAATCAAGATCTTAAATCCACTTCCCCATCTATTTTAATGTCCTTGTAATAACACACTACTCACATCAGAAGACATTGTCGCTAACGTCAGCAGTTTCCTGGTTATTGCTTCAAACTGCGAGTCTGTGTTTCCAGGTGAGAGTGAGACCTCTGTCAGAGATTAACCCACTGTCTTTGGCTCCTCCCCAAACTGTGTAACAACATGTGGGACGTTTTGTAATAAACCACAACAGACGAGGCGGGGAGACGAGCCTAAAATAGACTTACGTTGTCAATAACAGCGCTGACGCACGTGGAAGTTATTAGAATTAAAAATCGCTAAATTACTGTTGGAATGTGGGAGTGTTTAAGAAATAATGTATTAGAGCTAAAAGGTGGGTAAAAATGAATATCTTGATACATTTTGAAGAATCCTGATTATGATATTCAGTCGATATTATGTCATAATATTAGTCATGGTTTTGTCCCTGGTTAAGTCCTGTTTTAGTCCTTGCGAAGACCTAGTTTAGGACTGTTTCAGTCCAGAAAACCTGGTTTAGTCCAGCTTTAATACCGCTCTTGTCCAACTTTAGTCTCGCTTTAGTCCAGTTTTAGTGAAGACCTTGGTTTAGTCTGACTTTGGTCCTGGTTTAGTCCCACTTAAGTCCCACTTAAGTCCAGTTTTAGTCCAGTTTTAGTCCTTGATGAAGACCTGGTTCAGTCTTGCCTTAGTCCCTGGTTTAGTCTTGCTTTAGTCCTGGTTTAATCTTGCTTTAGTCCTGTTTAGTCTTGCTTTAGTCCTGGTTTAATCTTGCTTTAGTCCTGTTTAGTCTTGCTTTAGTCCTGTTTAGTCTTGCTTTAGTCCTGTTTAGTCTTGCTTTAGTCCTGTTTAGTCTTGCTCTAGTCCTGGTTTAGTCTTGCTTTAGTCCTGGTTTAATCTTGCTTTAGTCCCGTTTAGTCTTGCTCTAGTCCTGTTTAGTCTTGCTTTAGTCCTGGTTTAGTCTTGCTTTAGTCCTGGTTTAGTCTTGCTTTAGTCCTGGTTTAATCTTGCTTTAGTCCTGTTTAGTCTTGCTTTAGTCCTGTTTAGTCTTGCTTTAGTCCTGTTTAGTCTTGCTCTAGTCCTGGTTTAGTCTTGCTTTAGTCCTGGTTTAATCTTGCTTTAGTCCCGTTTAGTCTTGCTCTAGTCCTGTTTAGTCTTGCTTTAGTCCTGGTTTAATCTTGCTTTAGTCCTGGTTTAGTCTTGCTTTAGTCCTGGTTTAATCTTGCTTTAGTTCTGTTTAGTCTTGTTATAGACTAAACTGGTTTAAGTCTTGGTTAAAATCAGTTTTAGTCTTGATTTAGTCCCTGGTTTAGTCCTGTAATAATATTGCTTGTCATTTCACCCAACTTTGTGAGCTGGACTTTGCATTGGAGCAGCACATATTACATTTATTTAGACGGTGGTTACAGCTGCTGATTTATACCTCATTCCTTGTCTTTTTTTTATTTGTTTACAAGCTACGCATCTGTACTTTATGAACTGCACCAACTTGCACTAAATCCACATTGATTGATAGATGCTTTAATGGGGCTGTGCGAATTAATCCAGTTTTAATCAAGAGAGAATTGCATTTATATTCAATGTTCATCTTTTTCTTTTTCTTTTTACTAAATTAAAGGGGTAGTACTTCAATTTTGTAAAAGCAGCTCTTAGGGTCAAAATGAGACCGCAGTGTTTTGTCTGCATCGAATTATAAAGCGTTTTTATCTTGTGCAAACCAGGAATCGCTGTTAGCATGATAGCTGTTGTTAGCATTACTGTTGACCGAAAAAAAATACTCTGGTTTGATGAGAAAAGTTGTGTAAAGTTATTATAAACTCATAGCAGTGAATAATTAGGATGGTAGTAATGCATTAGGAAAGTGAAGAATATGTTTAAACCAATGCAAACTGTTTAAAATGAATTTGTTTATTTGTTTTTAAGATGGCAAAACTCAAACATGGCCTTTAATGTTGAATGGCATTTTATTTGGTTATAAAACAAAGTAAAATCCAATCGAAAATCGTGACATTATTTGCTGTCATATCGTCCAATAGCTCTAATGTAATCCTGTAAAATGACTGTGTTGAATCTTTAATCTTTGCTCATACTGTTTCTTGTCAGTTTCATAATTGTGCAGCTTTATCTATTACGGATCTTAGGGTTATTCTTTATCTTTCGACAAGGCAAGTTTATGACCCAGGAGGATGTGGATTGATAGTGTCTTTTCCACCTCAGCGACAATTAGAAGAAAAAGAGCTGAAGGTTCAACAGATAATGCCTTAAGTAACTGTGCTGCAGCGTAACGAGGCAGCTTTCTTGTGTAACGAGAGGAAACGTGACAAGCAGCATTGCCAAACAAAACGCACACATAACAAAGATATTAACTGCTACAAAGGGATATTTAGGACAAAACGTTTACTCAGGAACTTGTGGATAATGAGAAGTGAAATCATGAGTTAAATGTAGTGATGTAGTCATAGTCTAGACTTTTTATTTATCGGTTCCTGTGTTTCAGTGTCAGCAAAGCACCACTTTGTATCCATTTTATAGTTATTTCCTCATATTGTTTTGAAGGTAAAACTGTGATGATGATATTATTAAATCAATACACTTTATCCATTCACTTGCTGTGGTTAATCTTTGGTTACATAATCGACAAAACGGCGGAATAATTTGAGAAAAATATAGAATTGCAATTTTTCTGACAGGAATAACGATTGCAAATTGCGGTTGTTTTTGCTCGTGTTTGATGCTCTGGGACTAAAAAGTGGACTTGGACCTGTCTCCTGTCTGTTTAGTTTTTAATTATTTGATGAAAATATTAGTATTTTAGTTGGCAAAAAACTTCTTTATGATTACTTTTTATATAGTTTACATCAGAAAAAATATGACATTGATGAAAACTGATGAAAATATTTTAGTTAATGAAATTAATACTGCTGTAAAACAAATTATACTTGTATTGTCATAAACATAAAGAAGTCACTATTAAATCTGTAATTAGTGTCTTTTTTTTGTAAAGGCAATAAGCGACATTTCTACTAAATAAATGTAAATTTATTAAATAAAATTATTCAAATATTAATCGATTGAGCCACCACTGTCACAGTCTTTTCATTCATTTATGATATTCTTAACTGTATGTCACTGGTGCGGTCTTGTTATGAAATAAACATATATAAAATGATGATCTATAATCTATATGGACAATAGACAATCTATTTGAAAGTTTTATGCAATGATTTTTTACAGACTCAAAGGCTCCTGTGCGCAAGACCTGACTCTAGTCTAGGGCTGCAATCCTTTAGTTGTTTAGTCGATTAATCGGTCAATGGTGTCTTGGTCGACCAACATTTTTATTAGTCGACTCATTATTTTATTTAGAATTTTTAAGGATTTATATAGAAAAAACAACAACAAGACGATATGGAGTGAGTTTGCTGAAGATTTGGAGTCCAACATATAAATACACAGTTTACTAGCACTTAACTGTAAAAATAGTTATTTTTTATCATGTGCAGTTTGAGTCAGACACATGGAAATACTTCATAGTTTTGATATATTTTTGCCACACCCCCTTTTGGTCGATCAATCGGTCGATATGGCAGGTCTTTAGTCGACCAAGAATTTCTTTAGTCGACTACAGCCCTATTCTAGTCTTTGAATCTGAAAACAACAATTTTTAAAGTTTACTTTGAAAAGTTCACCAAAAGTACTGAGTTCTGAACAAATAAATAGCACGTTTTGACTAAATAGCCCTCATCTAAAACGTTACCGAAGGCAATGGGGAGGCATTGGTGTTTGACCTCACAAGAACGCTACATTTTCTCTGAGAGAAAAAAAATATCTTTGCAGCTGTCGGTAAACGGGAAAGTCCAAAGTGGGAACATATCACAGTTTGAACAATACTTTATTGTTCAATACAATGTTGGCATTGAAGATGAACATGATTTTAGACTTGTTTGCAGGAAATTACAGGAAATGTTACTTCAGTTTCTTCTCCAACACCAAGGCTAAATTAAACCGTATCTTTCCAATTATCAACTTGTGAACAGAATAAATCACAGTTAAAGTGCATGTGACAGGTTAAACTTCACATTTCACTCAAACATAGTGAACATGATTTCATTTAAGATTTTACTACACATTTTGCCTATTTGTCCCCTGTCTGACAATTTTTGTAAAGTTTCTAATGCTGCTTCCTGGTTAATCATGACCACAGAATGTCAGTTACCTAGCAACCAGACAGTAAACAAGGGCCAGATTCCATACAAATTACACAATAGTTATGAGTTGACAATAAATAATACCTGTTAACACCTTTATGTTGTTGAGTGAGTGTTTAAACTGTCAGAAATATGTGTCAGTTGTCTGTAAATTATCCCTGTGCTTACAATGGTACGTCGCCTATTGATGACATCGCAGAGGGATTCTGTTTTAGAACTCAGCACTACTTCCTGTAATTTTAAACTATTATTTTTTAAATTTTCTTCACAAACTGCAACTTCACAAATGTAAACTATGATAAATATGTACAGGTTCTATCCCACCAAACTCATAAAGTGCACAAAAGTCATAATTAGAAAAACATGGGAACCTGTCATATGGACTTTAATTTATGTTACTTTATATTGTTAAGATGCTAAAATTTCAGGTTCGATTTTAATATTCGATACAAACTTCGATTCCACAGATTCAGACAATAGACTGTAATTTTCAACACAAAATACTACTTTCCATATGTTACCATGTGGTCTTATATTCTGATAAAACTCAAGATCATTCTAAAATAATTTTCCAAGTCCAAGGTTGATGTTTTGATGCCTTTTCTAATGCAACCTACTTCTTTTATCAACAATTGGGGCTGACAAAAAACTACACACATGATCTAATTTTAATTGAAAACGTACAGTTTACATTTTAAGGGCCAAAAGCAGTACTTTCCGTGTATGAAAGTAGATACGAGCGGCCTGGTTTGACTGCCCCCTGAGCCTCCAGTGCTGTTCTGCCTGTTTGAATAACATACAGGTTAATCCAGACGAGCAGGTGGGAAACGGCCATGAACGTCTGCTGACTGCATTCACGTCTTTACTTTACATCGACAGACACCGCGGTTCAGTTCAGTTTATAGATGTGCGATTTATGTTATAAAATGAAGGTTCAGGTCAAAGTGCAGGAGCTTTAACATTTGATAGAAGATAGAAATACGAGATGTTAAACTTAATAAGAATCAAATGTTTTTCAGATTGTTTCAAGAGGTGTAAACTAAGAATCTATTATTATTTTTTGTCTTCTTTTTGTGTCTTTTTAAATGTTTTTTTAATCATCACCTTGGCATCAAAACCGATCTTGAGTATTGAGCCTTTTATTTATCAAAATTGAGTTGAATTATTGTAGCCTTTGTGATTTGCTGCAGTGACAATTCAAACTGCATTTTGATTGGATTGCAATTAATCCTGTTACCATAGTTCAGGTTCAAAGTCGTGATTATTGCCACACATCAGTCTTAGATCTGTGATGCATGACACAGATTATCAGAGCAAAGTCAAGCCTGAGGTGATAACAGGGCGAATCTAGGGCTAAGTTTTCAGTCCACAGTTCTCCATTTGTCTTAAATCACAGCTCAGTTTTCATCCGTCGCATTTAAGTATCATTTACAGAACGGTTTTAAAAAGTAAAAGTACTGTCTGGAAACTGTCTGGCCTGTCCACAAAGACTTCATGTTAAAGGGAACATATTATGCTAAATAAACTGTATTATAATGTATTGTTTATCATATCTTTATTATTAGTTTATGAGGAGTTGCATTTTGAGTGGTTCGTGTATTTGTGGGTAATCCTGTCCTGTCCTGCATTTAAGAACTCCTATGTTTTCAACTGTGTTCTATCTGTCAGAATACTTAATTGATAATGTGCTTCCCGGTGGTGGACTGGTTAAGATCAGCTGGATTTATGTCGACATAATAAAGAGATTACTGGCTCCGGCATTTTGCTGAATGTCCTCCCGGGTCTTATTCTCCTTTCACACTACACTGTCCTGTCTCATAAAACATACGGCCAAAGAAATCGGTTTAAATAGATAAGATTTCACAGAATCAATCAAATTTTAAGTATGAAGCTTTTCATACAAAAAGATGTAACACCAAAGTAGGGCTGTGCAATTAATCGTACACACTAAAAACGATAAACAATAGGCTGAGTACAGATGAACTAGTTGAGGAAGCACCATCAGAGGAGCCATCTGCACCAGGAGCAGAGCCAGGACACTGACACAGAGATGGGCCCACGAGCCCCAGCTGACCACTGCTCCTGGTGCAGACGGCTCCTCAGGGGAATCTGGAAATCCTAAAATTCCTGTTTGTGCATTATTTAATGTTTTGTCTGTCAGATTAAATTTACTCTATTTCAATGACAAGTTTCACCAGAATCCTTTTACTCTTTCTTTATTGGTCATTAATATTCACTTGTAATTCAGTAACATATTAAAGAAGAGGTACTTCTCTCCCTTGTGTACAATTCTGGCGTACTCTTTCCACCTCTGAGTCCAACCCAGGAAAACTTACACCAATGGGACACAAAAGCCCCCAAAGCTGCATTGTTCTGGTCTTTGTGAAGCTGTGGACGCCCAATGCTTCTGCCCCTCAACATTTGGCTGTAGTTTTTGTAAGGAGACCCATTGTTAACAACTGGGGTTACGTTCACATGGAAATCTACTGGGCGTGATTTGGCTCTCTGGGGAGACATCAAAACACAAGGGCTGGCAAACAAAACACTACCTCTGCTAAGACTATTATATCACAGCCAGACAATCTCATATCAATAGAACACCGACTATTAAACTACTATTAGGCCACTTTAAAGTTTACACTCAGATTTCACACAAAAATAAATAAAATAAATTAATTAAAAATCTGCAAATAAACAATAATGATAAACTAAGCCAACCGGCATTAAAACTATCAAAACTAGATACTCATTAGAATTAAAGTTGTCAAAAAAATGTTGAAATCCAGACACTACAATATAAAACTATAGTAACTAGATTTTTTATTAAACAATTATCAACGACCACAAGGTAATATGTAAAAAAAAAACAATATTATTTTGTGTACTTTTTGTTTTTGTGTATTGAGACAAAACCAAGTTTGACATTTTTTTCATCAAAGGGAACAATGTACAAGCCATTGCTCCACTTCAGTGCAGACAACATAAAAACATAACTGCTATTAACGACTTTATAGCTTTGTCTTTGGGATATGACAGTTATTAATTACTCTAACCAACTTCTTCTCAAGACATTTTAAAAGGGAAAAGTAGCATATCTTTTAGCCTCTTCAAAATATCGTAATAAATAAATAAATATCACACAGTGAGAGGCACAATGTGATAATATTCTACCAAGAGATTTGGATATTGTCGCTACAGCTGCACAATTAATCTAAACCAAATAGAAATCGCAATTTGAATGGATGCAATTAGCAATTGAAAAGGCTGCAATTTTTGAAGTGCAACTATCTCCTCCAGAAACAACAAAATATCCTGTTTTATTCTGCATAAAAACAGCTAACCTTGTAGTTTAGATTTTTTAAAACATGCTCTGAAACAAGTGACGGAAACGTGAATTTAAAAAAACAAAAATGCTTCTAAAAGTGACAAAGATGCGGCTATAAGTGACTAAAAGGCTGCTAAATGTGACAAAAAGGGCTGCTAAATGTGACTAAAAGGCTGCTAAAGGTGACTAAAAGGGCTGCTAAAGGTGACTAAAAGGCTGCTAAAGGTGACAAAAAGGGCTGCTAAATGTGACAAAAAGGGCTGCTAAATGTGACTAAAAGGCTGCTAAAGGTGACTAAAAGGGCTGCTAAAGGTGACTAAAAGGCTGCTAAAGGTGACAAAAAGGGCTGCTAAATGTGACAAAAAGGGCTGCTAAATGTGACAAAAAGGGCTGCTAAATGTGACAAAAAGGGCTGCTAAATGTGACAAAAAGGGCTGCTAAATGTGACAAAAAGGGCTGCTAAATGTGACTAAAAGGCTGCTAAATGTGACTAAAAGGGCTGCTAAATGTGACTAAAAGGCTGCTAAAGGTGACTAAAAGGCTGCTAAAGGTGACTAAAAGGCTGCTAAAGGTGACAAAAAGGGCTGCCAAAGGTGACAAAAAAGCTGCCAGCGCTAAGTGCCAAAAACGTGACAAAACGTGCCAAAAACATTACAAAACATGTGATTCTTTCATTAGTTTGTCAGTTCAAATTTCAGTCTTCCCGTCAATTCTCCTAGTTGTGTTTGAAATACAAGCTTTGCACAGAGTCGGTTCGCAAAACTGGTCAGAAAATTCGCAATTAGATATTTTTCTCACTTCATCCACGTCTAATTGTCACATCCCTATTGGTCATATTCATTTTATCCTGCACGCCTCCGTCTGCAGCGTCGCCTTATAGAATGTCATCTGAAACCCAGCGATTATGGCCATTACCAATTTGCATTGCATTCTTTCCCCAAATCACTTTTAAGAAATGTGTAACATAAAACTTCTTCAATGGTACAAGATCGTACCCTGAGGACACGTTTTAATGGAAAAGACAAACTTCAATCAGCCGTTAAGTATAAATAACTATAAAGTGCAGTCTATTGTTTGTATTATTTAACAGGCAATAGGCCAAGTGTATTACTAAACTGCCTTCTGAAGACACTCAACACATTGTCTAAACAGGAGCAACCATTCTTGTGGTCAAACCTTGTGCATTTCAGACAACAATAGCTAAAGTATTATTCAGTAGGAAATCGTGTGTACAGTCTGTAGTCTGTTGTGTGAAAACTTGTATCAGACAAAACTAGAAATGTGTCATGATCTTTCACTGCAAAGGGTTGTAGGGCAAATATTTGGATTGCGAAACAGCCATTTAATTTCACATAAACAGCGTAAAGCGAGCATAAAATATTTGAGAACAACTGCTTGTTCAATAGCTTGACAAAAAGTTATTATTAGTATTAGTTATTATAAGTGGGACTTACGTTGTAAAAAGTCTTCCAATTAATATGATTGAGATTAACACATTTGTTAACAGATTTTAAGTTACTTTTTTATTGTAACTTTTCATCTTCTTTTTTAAATATTCAATCTTTCAAGGGTGTTTACAAAAATCAAATGTACTTTTTCCTCCATCAGGGAAAAACCCCACAAATCCCAAGGGACA
Source organism: Rhinogobius similis (assembly GCA_019453435.1). Classification (NCBI taxonomy): domain Eukaryota; kingdom Metazoa; phylum Chordata; class Actinopteri; order Gobiiformes; family Gobiidae; genus Rhinogobius; species Rhinogobius similis. Next base: position 10,676,377 of record CM033634.1, read on the forward strand.
CACTTGAAAACATGCTTTGTTTATCTTCCTGCAGTGTAAGGCAAACAATATATCAACATTTTAAACAATGTGCGCTTCAATAAACAAAAGCCAAGAACTAACATTTTTTCACAGTATGAGTTAAGAGTAAAAAGCTGCAGTTTTGAGCCTTGATGTCCTTGTTTACTGTCTCTAGGGTCAGGTGTCAACATACAAAACAAAGCTAAGAAACTACACTGAAAAACTCGAGGGAAATAGATCTTAGTACTTTTTTTATTTGATTAAATTACTTCAATAATGGATCTGGTTTAAGAGCATCCTTCCTTGGCCAAAGTAGTCGAGTCCGTAGCTCACTTCAGGGGTGATAAACAAGAAGTGTAATAGCGCGTATTGTGCAACCCCGTGTTTTTAACAGAAGCCGTGTCAGTACAAACCGCTTAAAATAAAGTTAAATAACACAATACGTACCCAATAGTCCATGTTGAGGCGGTAGATTCACAGCAAAGTCTCTCTTTGTGGCAGAGACCAGGGAAAGTCACCTCAAGTAGCTCCCAGCTCTGTGTACTGAGCTGAGAGGAAGCGCTCGTAACCACACCGCGCATGAGCAGTACAAGTGACACAATAACACTAGAGACGACTGGGATTCTGTTGCCATGGCGATTTTAGTGGCCATGTTGTGATTGCGGGAGTAGTAAAATTCTAATAGAAATAGGTTGAGCCAGAACAGTGCACCCCAACACAACGAGTGGTAGAATTATTGGGTTAAGTGACGTCTCACACAGCATATTTTCTCGCTTCCGGGTCCTTTGTATCTGTCAGCTCATTGTAAACTGATTTTTTCATGTAATAAAGTAAAATCCATGTTTTCCAGCACAGATATATTGTAAAAGCATCTCTGTCAGACGCTGTGTGCCGTTTGCGTCTAATTAATGAGCGTTTTATTTTTATTTATTTTATTTAAAACCGAGGTGCGCCGTTAGCATGCTAGTTGTTGTTCTGAAAGTTGTGAAATTTGGATGGTCAGACGTTGGACCACTGCAGACAGTTTGTGATGAACTACCTCTGTTTTTTGTGTTTTAGCAACTAAACAATAGCATTGTTAATGCAGGACTACATTCTGTGTATTCCGCCTAATTGCTGTCTTTTAATTAACTTAACAATACTATATCTACAACACCAGGCTTTTGTTCCAAGAGTATAAAGAGTTTTTAACGTTACCAAAGACTAACTAAATGGCTGTTAACCGAACTAAACTTACCTTATCAATTCAAGCCACTTCTTTTTTTATTCTTGTCCAACTCTGTCCTGTTTGTATTGTATACAGTGTTTTTAGGCTGAATTATTATTGAAAATTATTCATGTCGGACACAGATACAGTTCTGCATTATTACGACACAAATGTGCAATTGTATGTGAATTTAACCACTTTAATCGAAGATTTTATTGCACGGTTTTCATTATTTTCTGTCGGAATTTTGAGCTTACTGCACTCGCAAGATGGCCGCCGCAAATGCCACGGTAACAGAACCCTGTTCTTTCTAGCTATTCTTGTACCTAAATGTTCGTCTCATCCGTAATGCAGTGTGACGTCGTGTGCGTAATGACGTCATCTACAGTTAAGTCAAAAGCCCAATGAACACCAACGTCTCTTCGCCGGGTGCGGTGGCGCGCGCCTGTAATCCAAGCTACCGGGAGGCTGAGGCTGAGGATCGTTTGAGCTCAGGAGCTCTGAGCTGCAGTGGACTATGTCGATCGGGTGTCCGCACTAAGTTCGGTATCGATATGGTGCTCCTGGGGGAGCCCGGGACCACCAGGTCGTCTAAGGAGGGGTGCACCGGCCCAGGTCGGAAACGGAGCAGGTCAAAGCCCCCGTGCCGCTCAGTAGTGGGATCGCGCCTGTGAATAGACGCTGTAGTGCAGCCTGAGTAATACAGCGGGACCCAGTCTTTTTACGTTCCTCTTTATTTAACAAACTGCAAACATTCAACACATGACAGGTTTAGTGTTATTTGAGCAGATATCATTGGACTGATCCTGTGCCTTCGTCTGTGCTTCAATCTTGGAGAGTGCTTATACTGCCCCCTACTGGACAAAGGTGCCGCTTTTCTCAACACCAGCAGAGGCATGTTCTCATTTTAGATTATAATTCCTGTTCGATTTAACCGGAATAATGTTCCTACTTTGTCTTCCCTGGAGAAGACTAACAGAAGCGGGGCTACGGATCTGCGTCATCGGCGCCTCTGACCACTATATCCCAGACTATTAATCGTCGTAGAGATAATTAGAAAGCATGTCAGAGCGGACAATAATGTGTTTAATGAGTTAAAAGTCATTAAAAAAAAGTTACGTGGCAAAACTAAATCCACAAATATGGTGTTTCCCTAAGCAAATAAAGTTTTAAAGACTTAATAAATGCCAAAATAATACGTTTATGCTTCTAAATCAGGCTCTCTCAAATGGGGTGCGCGGCACCCTGGGGTGTCGTGGCGTGAGGGCAAGGCTGCCGCGAAAGTTCGATGGATTTTTTGAATGAAGACAAATTAATATAGGCAACTACAGATTCAGGAAATAATCGTTGCAAAGACCTTCGGTAGAATGCTATTTATGTGGTTCTTGACAGAAAACAATCGCAATCCATGCAACAATTTGTTTAAATGCATTTTTACAGAGGGGACGTGGCGTTATGCGCTCAGTGGACAGCTGTGGAACCGCGCTCTTTCTTTCTCTCTCTCTCTCTCCAGAGAGATGCGCGAGGGCGAAGGGGGAGCAAGAGCTCACATCAGTGGAGATAGAAACGTTTTTGACACTTTTTATTTCATGTAAAACGGCCCAGGAATCACAGAGAACGTCCCGCTGTAGTTTTAATCCAAGAGCACGTTTTAAATAATGCGCATGCGCGCTGCGCAGATAATCGATTGATCAGCGGCAACGCACGCGGTTTTAAACACGCGTCTGTGATATTTGTCCTGAAATATGAACAGAAAAAGGCACGCAGCCTTCTTCTCACATAATGTTTGTCAATGATTGTCGACCACTGAAAGAGTGAGAGAACAGGACAGAGACAGGACAGAGCCACAGGAGCAGGTCAACCCGTCTGCTCTGCACTTTTATCAGCGTTTAGGGACACAGATTATGTTCTAAGGTTATTAAGGCTTCAATAGTGTTTGGTATTGCCATTGTATTAAAAAAAAAAAAAAAAAAAAATTGAAAAAAAATTGAAATATGAGACAAAACAGCATTTGTCTCAATTCAATTCTGTTCATGACTTAAAACTAACAGAAGATTTGAATTAATTTAAATCCATCAACCTTTAACTACAAAGCCCTTTGCAACACTCAAGGTGACCAAAGTGACTCAAAATAACCTTGCTTTATAATATTATAATAATAATAATATATATATATATATATATATATATATATATTGTTATAATAATATATGTATTTTATCACGGGAGGTTTATTTAGAATGAAATATGACATAAAACATAGGGGTGCCTCAGGGCCGAAAAGTTTGAGAACCACTGTTCTAAATAAATGTGGAACTAAACTGGAGTGTTGTGCACATCAGGATGCTCTCTGTGTAACACACACCTGTTAAATCTAATCTGAAGCTGTGAAGGAGCTGAGCACTTAATGTGGCGGAAAAAGAGGAGGAAGCGGTTTTGGAAGGGGTCATGGGGTTTACCAGTGTAATGTCATTGGTCTAAATTGGAGGTGTGTTCAAATAGCTTTGTATAAACGATGGAAGAACTCCAGGGAGATAGAGTTCTTTCATCATCATGTGGTAAGTGTCATGTTTTTGTGTCCATGAAATCCTTTGTCGTTATTCAAACTCAGCATGTTTATGAATCAGTGTGTGAATAATTTTGGCTCATAATTCATAAGTCTTGTTTTTGTCCTGCTCTTTTTCCAGGGACCAATTCAAGCCATTTTCACGAGATGAGCTGTTTGAGTTCCAGGGCATCTGGATGAACCATTATTACACAGACAACTGGGAGAACGTTCAGAGTTTCCAGGCAAAGCCAGATGACATAGTGATACTCAGCTTCCCCAGATCAGGTT
>CM033634.1:10685419-10762919 GCA_019453435.1 Rhinogobius similis
ACAGAGGGGATTTTGGATTTCTTATTTAGTTTTTGAGTAAACTCGATTGGTTTTGCCTGTTGTGTCTGATTTGACTAAAGATTTTGCCTATTTGTCCCCAGTTTGACAGTTTGTGTAAAGTTTATAAAGTTACTTCCTGGTTGAACATGAGACAAATATGACAGTTAGAGGTAATTCCATAACTGTTACCAGCAACCAGACTGTAAACAAGGCCAACATCCATATACATCACACATTTGTTATGATGTTGACAAATAATACCTGATAACACCTTTATTTTAAAGGTCAGTTTAAACTGTCAGAAAAATGTGTCAGTTGAGTGTTAATTGTCTCTTGTTAATCTTGTTAATTTTCAATGGTACGTCGCTTTTTGATGACATCACAGAGGGATTCCATTTTAGAACTAAGCACTTAGAGCTTTTAGGTTGTTTTTTTTTACTTCTTCACAAAATGCAGCTTCACGGATGTAAAATGATAAATATTGACCACAGATGCCCTCCCACCAAACTAAGTCAGAATTAGAAAAACATGAGAACCTGTCATAGACTTAAAGTTTGCTTTTACCTAAGTTTTAAAAGATGTGATTTTTATGTGTTTTGAGGCACTAATTAGTGCTCTGCCTTATCTTAACACAAATAAACGTTTGAATTAATTCATTACATTTGTATTGTCTTTCAGTGTTCTTTTTGATTTATTACCCTATTGTTCGGGTAAGTTAGATCATGCAGAAAAAACGAAGAGTCTGTTCTATGCTCCAAGATACTTTTCAACTCACTTTACCCCGCCTCCGGCCAAAATCTCACTCTAATCTCTGATCAAAACTTGAGAGCCCTGTCACATGTAATAATCCCAAAATCTTCTCGCTAATTAATCTTGACCATGAACTTGTTTTAACAGGAACAGAACAACAGCATTTCTGAATCACACTGCCTCCTGAAGGTGAGCGGTGGTAACAACAGTTTGTCCCTCTACTTCACCGAGATTTCTGATTGGTTACTGTTGCTCGTGCTGCGCTCTGATTGGTTACTTCACCCGTCACTCAAAGTTTTTCGGGGTCATTTCAGTCCAAAGCCGAGGAGGCGTTGGGTCACGTACACTTTAGCGCGTCTGTCTCTGTTTTTCTAAATCAAATTATGGCTTCACGTCTGTTTCTTCGAGCCTGTGTTTTATCCGCACAGCAGCTGAAACATAATGTGGCTGTCAGGCCCCTGCAACGCGCATTTGCAACAGCTAAAGGTATTTTTGTTTGCCTTTTATTGATGCAGCAAAAGCTTCTATAAATATAAATGCGTCAACGCTGTTCAGCACATTGAAAACGTCAAGCTTAACTTTTCTGTAGTTTACTCTGCAGTGTTTCCTTGTGGAATTCTAAGTAAAATGTGGTTAAATTAAACTTAAACATAAAAAATTAAAAAAATATATATCAATTTGAACGTGTTATCCAACTTATGGGCATTTCGTTTCAGTGCAAATTCGTGTTTAAGCGAAAGTATTAAACCATGAAGGTCAAAAGGGATGTTAATATGTCGCCTATCAAAGTACCACCTTCTTTTTGACGTGGACTGGACTAAAGCCAAGTTTAAGGACAGTCTGGAGTTTACACATAAGCAGCAGCGTTACTCTTTACATTTGTATGTTGTTTAAATTACTTAGCAATATGTTTGTTAATTTTTAAGGAATCCCCAGTGATGAGGAGCAGGCCACTGGTCTGGAGAGAAGGACCCTGCAGTCGCTCAAGCACGGGAAGGTACAGGACAAACAATGCAACTGTTCAGACCATGTTCTGGGCCACATAATGTTTGACTTAATTTTAACTGGGACTAAACTTAAACTTGGACTAAATGCTTACAGGTAAGAATAGCAAACTATTGGTTTGGTATAAGATGATGATGGTATAAAATGATAATTGTAGGAGCCATTTTGACTGCCCTTCAAATGTGAAACCTCAGCCCCTATGGGGCACTGTAGGGCAACTGTTGGGAGTGGACACCCCAGGTATTCACCTTATTCCGGAAGTTGCCGTATGCGCCACCATCTTGTTTCTGTTGTGTTAGTTTACATGGAGCAGACGAGCTCAACAGAAAATAAGTTCTACATGGACTAAAAAGACATTTTCAGACTGACCAGGAAATTGGTGCGTTGTCGACCTGTTATTCATTAAACATTTTACACAAATCAATCTAAAGAGGCAAAAGTGGGCGGGGCAGAATAAGGTGAATAAAGGGGGCAGGAAATTGGCACCAGGTGTTCGAAGGTGCAGAGGCATATGATTTTTGACCGTGTCTAATATAGTTCTATGTGGCAAAGGTGAGCCAAATAAATGAATTTTAACGACTTCACTGGACTATCTGTGATACTTTGGGAAGACGCGCTGCTTAAAGACTCCTGTGCACCTTCAACCAGTAGTGGCTGTTTTGGAGGGCTGATCAGCCTCTTCAATGATTATGGAAGAACAACCTGTATCTTTTTAGATGAGACAAAAGCTAATTATTAACCCCATAACTAAAGCATAGCAGGCCCCAAATGTTTTTATGTGTACAGTTTTACTGCTGCGTTCCAGGCATCTGGTAACTGAGAAGTTATTTCAGCTGGAACACTTTAAAGAGGGAAATAACCGACCTCAATGCATTGAACACAGCAGCATTCACTAGCAAGGACCACAACTTCAGGATGAATGCAAAAACTTTTATTAAGACAATGAATAAAATGTGACAATAGAATGTGGAATTTGGGGCTTCAATGGGGCCTTAGGCTCCCGGGCCTCGGGTCCCCTGTACCTGAAAGATAAGGCATCATAAAGGGAGGGGGGCACAAAGACTTTGAATGACTAGGAGAGTAGCCCAGAGGCTTAAATAGGCCGGCTGCCAGAAGAGACGTGCTCAGGTGAGGTGTGGTCCTGCTCCTGAACTTAAGATAACAAACTTCAAAAAGTGTGTGCATGAATACATTTAAGTGAAATGTATTAGTAAAATGTAACAATATTTGTACCGGCAGGTAAATTTAGTTTGCCGTTTGAGTTGACTTTCATATATTAAATGCATTATGTAATTTTTAGGATGGAGGATCCGCCTCCTTGTTTCGATGGAGATGTTAAAGAAACTGAACGTTGCCTGTGCGCTATACTGTGTTAAAAAAAACTGAGCCTGTGTTGCCAGAGCCTTCACCTGCAGATCAGACACATCCAAGTGTTTGTCCTTCTCAGTTTATGTTCAGGCCTTGGCTCATGTTCAGCTCCTTCTCCAGAATCCCAGGCTCATGAGCTGCAGAGGCTGCACTAGCACTGATTCATGGTTGTGCAGGTACTGCCGGGGTTTAGTTTGAGACCATTCAGATCAGAGATCGGACTCATAGTTAAATATATTAAACACACTGAGTTTCAACTTTGAAACTGGCAACAGAAAAATGTAAGGCTCATTCTGCTTTCTGATTGGAGAATCAGGCTACATACAGTTCCTTTAAGTTCTTTATTGTTCTAATTATTTTAATGTTTTCTCAAAAGGACCCCTACAGTATCATGAAGCCTCAAACCTACGCTGGAACCAAAGACGACCCCCACATTGTGCCAAGCATCGGGAACAAGAGGATGGTCGGATGTGTTTGTAAGTTTAATTCAGATGAAATGCGTTTGATGTTCCAGAGGCTGAAGTTGGGTCAATCCTTTTTTTTATAAAGATGGCTGTAAATCTTAAATATAGCACACTACAACTCAAGATTGGACACACTTTTTCTACACGATTTCCATTCACACCTTATTCTCACTGAAGGCATCAAAAGTTGAATGAACACACATGTACCACTGAGCAAAAAGTTTAAAATACTCTGACTTTTTATGGTTTCTTTTTTGTCCACCATCTGATAAAAAGGAACTCATCAAGTTCCTGGGCATTTGAAATAAAAAAAGAAACCTTAAAATATCATTCTTGAATAAATCAAGGACAGTTTATTCCTAACCCACAATAACCCTAAAATTCACAACATTTTTAATAGATCTTGATGTATTCCACTTGGACTTTTGGACTTTATTGCAAGTCCCTAAAACTATTTTTTAGATATGCTTTTTAGCTTTGAAATGGGAATTGTCAAAACCCAAACTAGTGTCAATTAGCCTGTCCTCCAGACTGCAGCTTTACTTAGCTGCAGCTTACAGAAAATCTTGGCAGGATCTTGATTTTCATTTTGTGCAGAGCTTGTTATCATTTATAATTAGAGTAAATCAGATCAAAACTAGAGTCTCTGCTTCACAAAAAGTCAATTTGTTTATACTCCAAAGGGATCAGAAAAAGCCTCAATGAATTGGGGCTAATTTAAGTCAGACGTTTAAAGAAAAGAAGGTTTGATAAATGATACATGAAATAATATGTTTGGGGCTGAATGTTTACATGGGCATTTTATTTGCACTTGTGTTTTTCTTTCTAGAGTACAATAAGATTTGAATCATTATCTTCTATGACTTACAGATTTTAACTACATATTCATTCACATATATTATATTCATAAACTGGCATTGCATTTTAATGCTTTTTTCAGTTATTTTTTCTAGTTTTTATGGTCCATTTATGGCATTATTTAGCTACTTCCTAGTTTTGTAAATACTCAGCTGTAAGATTATTTTAAAGTGGAAATGACGCTGCTCTACTCTCAATTTATTATTTTTTATTGAATTTTCTGTTATTATTTTGTCCTTCCATAATTGTCATTATTCAGAATCAGAATAATGTATTGCTCCTCAAACTAAATTATTCAGTTGCTGCAGCATAAAAACAATCTCACAAAACCTGTAATAAAAGTTCTACTAGAGCAATAAATAGTACAAGTTTAAAATTCACAAAATGTATACATTTACAGTAAACATTCAGGTCACAATGTGATCGTAACTTCGAAAGAACTAAAAAATAATAATTGTGACTATAATAGAAGCAAAATTAAGTTTTTTAATCCAATCTATAGTACAACAATTCATCTAAACTAAACACTTTTTTGTTATCTGGCTGGTTTTGTCACATTTATTTTGTCATTCAGAAAGTTTGATTTCATAAAGCTGGTCACAAACTTTAGTAGTAGTAATGTGTTAGATAATGGGAATGAAAGATTTCTCTGTTTGGTCAAGGTCTCAGTATGTTTTTGTCATGTTTTCATTTTTTTTCTCTACATTCAACACTACACTTTGATATTGTGCCTCTGCAGGTGAGGAGGACAACACCGCCATCGTGTGGTTCTGGGTTCATGAAGGACAGATGCAGCGCTGCCCCTCGTGCGGCTCTCATTACAAACTGGTGCCCCACGAGCTGCCGCACTGAACCTGCGTGAAGCCTCTTTACCGCCCCCTGCTGGCCCTATAGAGCAACGACTGCACTTCTGTGTTCACTGTACAGTTTGTCAAGAAAATAAATCATTAAAATCTACACTTTGTTGGGTTTGTTATTCACATTCTAGACGGTCAGATTTATGGAAAGATGCACTTTTTCGAGACATTTTCAAGGTTTAAAACCAGATTTTTTGTAAGTGGCAGGTCCATTATTCAAGTTTGCAACCACACATCATCATATTGGCTATTATTAAGAAACAATAATTAATAGGAATTTAAATTCTCCATCTCATAAATAGACATCTTAGTTAAAAAGCGCAAGGGACATGCTTGTTACAATAATTGATATATACTGTTTAGGTCCTCCATCTGATCATTTTAACTCATGATTTCAATCTAAATTATCATTAATGTAGTCTTGTATTTATCTCTGTTATTAGAGTTTGACTAATACATTAAGGCATGAACATTACGATCGCCAAATCTTTTTTTGTGTGTATTTTACAGTCTTAGGTGCTGCCTTTTGCCCTTACAATATAATTGTTTTAAATTTGCAAATAGCCTATATCTCACATGCAGTTTTAGTTTCTTGGAGAAAAAGATGTACCAGGGTCCTAAATGTTTCTAACTGCAATATATCAACATGGTTAACAATGTTTGATAATTTTCTCAGAATGCAGTCACATTGCACCTCAGCCTTTGGACAGAGTTGGTGTTACTGTGTTAACCCTTGTTAAAAGTTAAATTATTCTCCATTCTAACATTATTGTGCGATATTCAAGTTATGTTTTCTACTATTGTGCAACATGATAAACTAATGAGATTAAGATATAAAAATAGTAATTAAACTTAAACAAAAACATTAGAGATTAGATATTAAAGGTTTGGAAATTAGATCTATCATTTGTAACTGTTTTAGGGGAACATTTTTAATGTGATTGGCTAAGGAGTGTGTGTGTTAATGTGTGATGACTGATCTGTGCTGCCGCCTTAGCCAGGACACTCTTGAAAAAGAGATTATTAATCTCAATGGGACTTTCCTGGTTAAATAAAGTTAAAAAAAAAATAAAATAAAAGATATATCAGAGAGTTCATTGTGACATATTCCCAAATCCAGATAAACCAGAATTTAATTGTTAATAGACTTGTGGACCCATTCCCGATCTCAACAATTGCCCAACTAAACCTGAAATTATTGCGTAAAAAAAGATATGCAATACTTAACAGCCCCATCATGTTGCAATAATTTCAAATATCCCGCAGCCCTCATCAGCGCTCTTGTTGCTTACGGCAATTTGATATGTTATCAATACGGCCTGTTCTGTAGAGACTGTAAAAACATTGAATCCAAAATTTTTTTGGGTTTGGTTTGTTTAAAAGCAAAATCACACAACTCTTAAAATTATCGTCAAAACAGAATTTATGATGAACATAAGTGTAAGATTACATTTTTCAAACACTGGATGCTACACATCATCATTAACAGCTGTAAATACATGTTTAATGTCTTATGGATTATTCTTACAGCTGATACAAGTAGTATTTTATTCCAATTCTACCACTTATCATGTTTTACAGGCATTAATGCTGTTGTATACATACCATTTTTATAGCAGTAGTGCTGCTTGTCATTCAGATCACATTCAAACTAATAAAAGCCTATGTACAACAGCCTTATCAGACTGGACCCTCTCTAGAGCGTCAGACTGGAGACGGCATGGAAGAAACTCAAAACAGACATGTATTTCAAGTCTAGCCATCCCATTTTATAACTAGCACATCCCTTTATCCGACTGGGAGCTGTGTTTGTGAACAGTCTTTTATGCGAGGTTGAAGCCCTGGTTGTGGTCGATGGCCTGCAGCAGTTTGAGGCGGAGCGTCTCGAGGCTCGTGTATTTGGGCAGATCCAGCAGGTTGAAGCAGGTGTGGGCCACAGGGAGGTAGTGCTCGCCTCCACCTGTGGGCTGGATCACCAACTTCAGGCTTTTCATGCCCAAAATCGGGATACGGTCGCTTCCTGTGAGGAATACTGGAGGCGCAAAAGAAAAAAATTGTGAAAATACTGAACTATTAAACACAAACTGCATTTTTAAAGGTTGTACAATGTACCTTTTCCGTTGGATACCACTGACAATCAGACACTTACAGATACTAACCAATCGACCTCACCTCGTTATTATTATTATCATTATTATTATCAACCCTAGTTTAACCAGGTAAAAAAAACACTGAGATCAAAACGTCTTTTTCCAAGGGTGACCTGGGTAAAAGTACAAAAAGTGCAGCATACAATCTACAACATGTACAGATTTATACTAAACAGGAGACATTTTAAAAGAGTAAGACTGCATTACATTTAAGAGCACGGACAATTTTCTTAATTTTTTGTTTAAACCTTTCAGTGAAACCAACTCAGTTCCAAGCTGTGGGAGCAGCATAGCAAAAGGCTCACTCCCTCAGTCAGTCTGTACCCAGCGGACAGATGGGGTAAATGTGACGTGGGCTCACAGTGACCCTCCGCTCTCTGCCCCCCGCACAGACAGAACAGTGCAGAACCACATATCGTCTTATTCACCTTATTCCGCCCCGCCCACTTTTGCCTCTTTTTATGTTTATGATCCACACTCTTGTAGTAAGTAGTAGTAGCGCAAATGGCGATCAAAGGAAAAGTCTCTCGCTTAAACATTATAAAAAGTAGATTGATTTGTCTAAAATGTTTAATGAACACGTGCAAAAACAAGTCACAATAAACCGATTTCCGGGGCGGCCTGAAAACAGCTTTTTAGTCCGTGTAGAACTTATTTTCTGTTGAGCTCGTCTGCTCCATGTAAACTACAACGGAAAAAGATGGTGGCGCATACGACAACTTCCGGAATAAGGTGAATAGATAGAGTCATGCAGTGAGTGAACCTCCAGCACTCAAAGGGCCACTCATAGATGGCAAGAAGGCCATACTGTGGAACATTCGAGGCAAAGGAATACACCGAGAAGCAGATCATGCACCGTTAATATTAATTTACACCACAAAAAAAATATGGCAATAAATAATTTGTCATCTTCCAGCTATTTGTTTTTGTGTTTTTTTACATTTATGGAATTTGCCCTTTAAATTAAACACAAAGCCATAAAAAAGTAGATGAATCATTTGCTGAAAATACACTTTAAAACTGTTGTTACTTACATAGAAACTGTTTTTTCTTCTCTAAAGGAAGCTCGTGAAACACCTCCCAGAACAGGCGTATAGTCGGGTGATCGGCCCAGTATTCCCCTTTATATTCAGTACTCTGCAGACAAAAAACACAAAATCTGTTCAGTTATTTGTCTTAACATCAAACCAAATGTATCTTCTCTGTGTAAACCTTTTCCAACTCCATCCAGTCGTAGTTGGTGTTGCCTATGACCATTGCCTGCAGCTCGTTGGGTTGAAACAGCTCCAAGACTTTGCCTCCGCAGACTTTGTGAAACCCGGCGTAAAAACACTCAAACAGAGGCGCCACTGCTCTGTTGAACACGTAGTCGACGTACGCATCCACAAACTCCTGCCTGCAGAGACAAATACACAGTCCAGGTGTAAAACAATCGGTAAAGTACAGTTGTGCATTAGGACTGGGCGGCATCCTGGAAAAAATAAAGAAATATTCCCTCGATACTGTGTCTTGGTTGATGTTTTTGAGTGTTGCACAAACTGAAAAGACTGCAAGATGCTCAGTTTTGAACCCACGTGACAGACAACTGCTACTGATAAACGTATTTACTCCACGATTGCGCTGAATGGACCTAATATTGTCACTTCACACTCAATCCAATCATGGTTAAATAACTGCTGGACACTATCTCAGAAATGTGATTCTCTGTCATGGTGCAGTTTCAAAAGTGCCAAAAAAAAGTGGATATATGTATATATATGGAAACAACTGCATAAGACTATTCCAAACAGTCGTTTCTGAGTCATGGTGCAACAGTCACTTTATTCCGCCCCGCCCACTTTTGCCTCTTTTAATGTTTATGATCCACACTCTTGAAGTGAAGGGACTTCCAGTTTGACGCTAACGGTGTTTGCACAAATGGTGATCGAGGGAAAAGTCTCTTGCTAAAACATTATATAAAGTAGATTGATTTGTCTAAAATGTTTAATGAACACGTGTAACAACAAGTCAGCAACGCACCGATTTCCTGGGCGGCCTCAAAGCGGCTTTTTAGTCCATGTAGAACCATTTGCTGTTGAGCTCGTCTGCTCCATGTAAACTACAACGGAAAAAGATGGCTTCCTGTACAGTAACTTCCGGAATAAGGTGAATTGAGTGAAAGGAAGGACTATGTGGGCGGGGCTAATGGTTCAAACAAAAACATGTTCCTGTCTCATGGTTCAAAATCAGGTGCAGGCCCTTTAAATGTTCGCCTATGTTTCTAAATACCATCTAACCATTCGAAACACGAACAGAGCCTTAACTACAAACAATGACTTGATGCTAGAGTCACTTGTTGAAACTTGGCGCTGTTGATTAATACGGCTTAAGCTGCAAATGTCCAAGATTCCCACATAGGTTTATTGAGTTTATTACGGAGTTTATTCGTCATGGTTTAAGGCTGTGAAGCACATGGTGGAGCGTTTATCAGAGAAGGGCACGCACTCAGACCATCAAAAAAGGCTCTGAGTTTGTGGCCGGGACTTTGCTGGAAAGACACCGTGACTGCGGCCAAGCTTCAGGAGGCGTGAAGGGAAAGTGGGCGTGTTTGGATCTATTTCGGAACAATTTACTTACACGGTGGGTTTAGATTTTACTGGTCAATCACTGACTGCCTCGCTGGTAATGCTCACACGCCACTGTTATGCTGAAAATATATAAACCGTTTGATTTGTACCTGTTTGATTTGGTGACGTTGATGTCTTCTCCATTGGGCACTAACTCCAGGACTTCAGTGGCACCAAAGTGTTCCTCTGTGATCTGAAAAAATACATTTCAGTAAATACAGACAAATTTGATATTTTTCTCCAATTGTGCAGCTCTAGTTTCTGTCTTACTGTAAAGTTTAAGCAGAATGTTTCCTCCAGATCGTCTTCTGTGTAATCCAGTAACTGCTGCAGGCTCCTGTTGACAAAACAAAGACCAGTTATTTCACAGTGTACTACAATTTAACTGAACTAAAGCAGGAACTAGCCAACCATTGAGTAAATGACACAAAGACACAGAAATAATTGTTGAATAGCTTTTTGTTTACTTATTAAACTGGTTTTGGCCATTCTAGTTCATTTAATACGAATGTTATTGTCAGGTTTATTCTGTAACATTTGAAACCTTTCTTACCTTCCCACGTCTGGCATTAACTCTTTAAGGTCGTCCAGCGATGGTTTCTTCTTTAACAGTTTCTTATAAAGCGCCACAGGGAAGTTCAACTCGACTATTGTCAGATTATAAATGGCCAAACCACAGATAACGCCGATCAGGTTAAACAGATCTATATCCTCAAATGTCTGTAAGAACAACAAAAACAACTTGAATACCTGTCATAGTAATTTTATTTTGGATTCATGATTAAACGAACCTTGTGTGAAAACCAGATGAGTCGCGAGTCCTCGAAGTATCTGAACATGCCGTATTTAGGGTCCAGCAGCTCCTTCATGATCAACAGGAAGAACTCCTTCCTCACCCCTCCAGCGTCGACCGCCTCCTCGCCAACGAAGATCACCTGGAAGTGCACAGCAGATTTAATTTAACACAATGTAGAATGACCATGTGTAGAAAAAGAAAACTATTTCCAAGAGGAGTAGGCAGATGAAAAATGTTTATTATACTTTTATTTTGAGACCGATGTGTACGGTCCCAAATGATTTTCTATATAATAACTTTAAACTCAGTTTTGTTACTACATAGAGCAAATGTTTCTGTAGCTATGATTTTTAAACAGCCACAGCCCTGTCTGCAAAACCAGCACTCTTATGAGTTGACGTTAAAGCTGCACTAAAGTGTAAACCCCCCACCTGAACAAACAATACTTTTAGTGCATTAGTTACCTGGCAATTAATCAGATTTCCTGAGCAGGTAAGAAAATATCAATTTTCACACTATCAATAGTTAGATAGATGTAAAAAAGCTTTCACTCCAGAAGTAGTACATTTGGCCCAGTCTGTGCTGCAGTAATCGGCAGCTCCGAGAGCGATTAAAAGAGGTGGTCCCGAAGGAGCTCCTGACACACTCGCCTAGCTAAGTGCTAGGGCCATGTATATTGGTATGAATGGGCGCCTCTGCTCAGTGTAGCTGTGTGCAGCTCAGAAAGCCTTTTCTCTGTTGCCATCATCGCACATCGTCAACCACAGAAAATAAAGATTGTTTTATTTTAATAGAGCCTTATAAATACGTTTTTAATATCTTTCTTACTTTGAGGGGCTTTTTATAGTCCACATTTTTGGATTTCCTCAGGACTTCCATCGTGTCTCCGACGATATTTTCTCTGCGGACGATGAGGATGAGGCAGGGATTCACCGACTCCACCGCAGGAAGGAACATGGAGCTGAAGTTCTGCATCTGCGCCTGGTCCACCGCCATCTGACACAAAAACAAGAACATATTCAGGACAAAAAAAAGGTAGTTCAACGATATAAACAAAGATTCACAGTACAGCCTATCAAATTTTTATCTAACCAAGATCAAGTAGTTTTAAATTGTGATCAGCTTGTGTTTTTCAATTGAAAAATCAACAGCAAATCGTCAACAAAAGCATGTTATTTTCAGCACAGACTTTGGAGGAAGAAATGTAACTTTTTTGTGCTAAATGACACTGATTAAAGTCTGTCTTGTTGAAGTTCATAAAATAAATACTGGAGGTCAAAGTAAAAAGAAATTAGTTTAGAGATAAATGGCAAACAATTATTCAAATGTACAAAAAATAGCTAAATAGTACTCAATATACAAGAATTGCTTTGCACATCTACAAATAAATAAACAAAAAATATAGAAAACAAGTGTAAATGATGCATTATAAACTTCACCTGCATCTGTAAAACGGCATCAGTCTGAAGAAGTGTGGTCTTCGCTTGTGCGTCAAACACAAACGAATATCGGCACAAAGTCACCAGGCCGTCGTGCCCCTGAAAAAATAAATACATATATGAATAAATGATGAATCTATGGGTTTAATACAAGTAACTCACCATTGGATACATCTGCTTCTGCACCCACATAACGTAATCGTTCCTTATGTCTATGAGGTCGTCCAGTTCATGAATGTAGAACTTATCATACTGGATTATCTGCCCAGACTTCTCATTCACCTGTGACAAAATATACAACAGAATTAGTTTTAAGCACAATAGTTGTAAACAAACTGTGTAAATAAATGGAATGACACAATTTGGACACAATCTGGAACTAATGTTGGACTATGAGACCAGGACTAAGAAAGATTACGGCAAAAATCCAATCAATTAAACTATTTACTTCAATACTGTCAAAAATAACCTGAATGTGTAGAATATGTTTTAATCTGTAATGTTTTGTCACACTTTGTGCAGCAGAACAGAAGAACAATAATTACAACATGTTGAGTTTTAGTCTAGTAAAAGTCATAGATTCATATTTATGGTAAACAGGAGAAATGCAAAATAAAGAAAGAAAGAATAACTGACTATCTGATTACAATTGTTAGCTGCAGCCCTATCCTGATCATAAAACATTAAATCAGATTAACTTGCCTTCTAAATAGAAAAACTCTTCTTTTCCCATTTGCTTTATAAAAGACAACATCTTTTATTGTTTTGTCATCTCAGACTGTATTGTTCCTTTGCTCCAAGTAAATTAAACTGTCAACTCTTTCAAATATTGTGCTGAGCATTATTTTATTAAAATCTTTTATGCTCACCATATGCAGAGCCTCTAAAAGTCGCAGAGATGTGTCTAAAAAACAGGAGAAGATCCTCTGCTCGACTTGAGGGATTCCCACTTTGTGCATCTGCAGCAGATAAACCACCACCTCTTTGTAAAGCTCCACCAGGCGCTGAAACACCGGGGGCTCGAAGCGGCTCCACCAGTTTCCTGAAAGAACAAGAACAACAAAAGACATACAATAAAAATGTCTACACTGCATTTTGTTGAATAATAAAACTAAGGGCATTTTGGAAATTTTAATCCAAACTGTATTTTTTCAAATTTAGAAATGTGAAAACGTTTTATTTAAACAAAGCTGTTGTACATGATTTTCATACAACAAAAGGAGGAAGTAGGTACAGTATTTATATTCAACTACTTCTTAGCTCACACAAACTCTTGGACACGCTGATATTAATCAAATGCATGAATTTTAGAAGTTTAGAACAGCTTTTGTCACACAGCGAAGTGAAGCTGAGCTAGAACGCTGCTCAAGGCTCTGACTTTTGTTGTTTAGGATGCTGTTTTTTAGATCACAGTATGAACTGCAAGAAAAAAATAAAGAAATTCCAATTCAATCTCCAAAAACTTTAATATCTTTTATTATGGGTGTTTGTCACTTTAATTTACTTTTTAAACCTTGATTTCACTGGGGCTGAAACTAGTTAATCGATTAACTCTCTCTGTTGGTGTCGATAATTGAGAATAATTGTAAAACTGTGATCTTTCTACTACAATAATCATAACACTAACATTTGAAATAGACATCTCTAGTCCAGTTACGTCCCTTTGACCTTTCAATTTATGCAATATCATTTTAAAACAGTGCTATTTTTGCGGGAGTTTGAGCTGTGAATAATTCAAACTGGAACTTTACTACATCAAATTTGGGACTAAATTCGAAACTAAACCTGGACTAGATCAGGACCACACCAAGACCACATCAGGAGTAAAATAGGCTCAATTTAGGACCAAATAACGTAAAATGTGAACACAGCCAAACGTACCTAAGACTTTAAGCGGCGGTTCTTTCAGGCTGATGACAGATTTGGCAAAGGGGATGGTGATGGTCACAAAGTTGCTCCTGTCCCTGAAGAGCGGGCACTCGGGCAGCGTGAGGTAGAGTCTGAGGGCTTCGATGTCCGGAGGAGAGCTGGGTAATCTGGGAATCAGGTTCTTCTCCAGACTGGCAGCAATCTACAGACGACAGAAACACAAGGGAGTGTTAATATGTTAGTCAAAGAATGGAAAAGCATTGTGGTAATGATCTCGCGTTTGCATAAAAGACAGATCTCTCTATTGCAAAACACTCTAAACTACAAATAGTATTTAAATTTGAGCTGGAGGAAAGGTAGAATTTGCTGTTAAACTGTCAGACTACAGAGCTTTTGACCTGGTTTATGGTTTATATCTGTATTTACTGGGGGTGAAAGGGTTATTTTCACAATAGCTTCAAAATGTGGTGGCATGATTCGATTACAGAAGCATGATTCTTGTCAGCTGAAAGGACTGTGAGCCATTAATTTAAAATGGAAAGTTTGTGCCTTCATCCACAGTCAAGTCTGACAAAGGCAACAGAATTTTTTCTTTGTTATTTAACTGACCAGTTGAGCGATCTCGGGGTGATCTTGTTGAATGAGTCGATCGAACAGGAGCCGAGCCGTGTTTATGTCGACCCCTGAACATTTAGCGCTCGTGCTGTAGTGATCTGGATTACTGCAAAACAAGAGAGAAAACATTGAAAAAGGCACAATAAAACAACATCAAAACAGTGGCCCAGAAGGTTTGATGGCTTAATTTCTTAAACATCTTCTTAGCAAAAGCATTTCTATAGATGTTGCTGCCTTTCAGTGTTTGCAAATGCAGTATTCAGCCTCCTATTTCTATCATATTTTTGAGTTATATGTGGTCATAATGTTGTGGCTGATGTGTCATAATAGATTTAGATCATAAAATTCCCTTTACGATAAAACCAAAATAACTTCCACTGCCATGATCCAATATTCAAAGCTCTTAATTCAGCAGAGGCAGATAATCTCCAAATCCCAATTATTGATGAAGATCTTAAACACTAAAATAATGTAATGTGTGTGTGTAATGTGCGTACCTTGTGGAGAGAAATGATCCATTGAGACAACTCGCAGAAGAAAACACAAGGTCGATCTCACTATGAAAAGGAACAAAAACTTGATTATTTTAACTAGAACAGGGGTGCCCAAATTCAAATTAGACCCTCCAGACTTTGAAGGTAATTCTAGTCCTGTGCGATTGCTCATGTCTGTGATTTGTACTGTTTTTAGTTGTGCACGGAAACTCATATCGATTCAAAATGACTCTACGTCCATTTTACGTCCAAATCTGAACTAGATTCATATCATTAATGTGGTGCATAACCTTCTCCAATCCAATAATTGTTTTGTTCTGCAATTAAAAAGTACAAACTATGGTAAAGACGTGACCCTAAAGTGCAATCCCGTTGTGGTGGCAACAGAGGATCGAGCAGCAGGAGACTCTTTTGGTAAAGTTTAGGTCCCTTAGGTGTAAAGTTTTAATGAGTGTGTGCTTAAAAAAGAGAAGCTACGGGTGTTTCATAAGAAAGCTGATTGTGTGGAGGTCATTCTGATCGAAATAACGTGGTAAAAAGAACGTTTCACGACACAGTACAGGTAACGCTAGCTACTTAATGCTAGCGCTAAAAATAAACCTAAAAGACAGAGCGCTCACAACATGGATGAATTAAAAGGTTCCTCAAGTTTAAATGTGTTTACCAGTGCGACATTTCTGGAATAAAGTCTGTAAAAACAAGTGAATTACTGACATTTCTGATCCCGGCAGAATTCTCACAAAAACACTGATGTCGTGGGATAATGTCAATTTTACAGACGTTCCGAGGTAAATCTAATCCCGTCCGAATAGGGTTATAGTGTAGTTACAGTAGTATATTTTGGTCCACATATAGATAGTTTTCTTGTGTACATTTTTTAATTGATAATCAATGGTATTACAATCAAATGTTAAAATAAAAAGTTAAATTACTTGGTTATGTCCAGTGGAAGTCGTCCTGATGAATACGAATGCCATTTCTGGATTAAGTCTCCGTCTAAGGTGCAAATCTTTCTTTGGCTGTTTGGTAATTTTTCATGGTCTGTCACCGGAGAACTCTGTCGAAGGATGAAAAAAAAATCTGATATTTACACAGAATTTAATTTAACAACAAAACATATGTGGATGTATTGTATGCAGAGACGTACATTTGAAGTTCGATAATGAGCAAAACTCTGATCTCCTCCAGCGAAGATCATTTTGACGAGGCAGCATTCCTCGGACTCTGAAAAACAATTAGCAACAAGTTTATAAAATGACAAAACTGTTAATTTTACACATAAGAGAGATTTGCTGTAAATATTTATATGGACACTAACTTTTTCGGGAAGAGCTTGTAGTGTTGTCAGTATTACCACATTCAGTTCTGATACTAAGGGCTCATTACAATTTTAATACCCAAAAGAGACATTTTTAGTTATTTTCAACATAAAATAATAGTCGTCTTTTGATATTATCAAGATCAAGACAATTCAAAAACCCATTTCTGTATTTCTTTCTAATTCAGTACTAGTTTTAGTATTGATTTGTTTGTGGGTTTCGACTTTTTTGGGCAACCATACCTGCTTCTATCCATGGAAATGTTATTGCTTCTCCTGGAATGTTCCACAGCAATAAACTTTAATTAATTCAATAACCCATGGTTTAATTGCAAAAAATACATTGAAAAACAAAGTTAAAGAGGGCACCTTTTAGTCTTTGAGGTGAGATTGTTTGCACTGGTCAAGGCTGGTTTAATCACAACTCCAACCAGGGCATATTTTTTGTTGTGTCTTTAGGCAAGACACTTTACCTTGTCTATGTATAAATAAAGTGTGTGAGTGAGATAGACAGACACATTTCTATCAGTTAAAGCTGGAATTATAGAGTGTGAGGAGTAAATGTATGCTTATATATCAACGTCATTGTGTCAAAAATTGAGGGATAGTTGTAGATTTAATTTACTAGTCTTTTTTTTTTTTAAACTAGAAAATAAATCATCAGCCTGGATAAACAGGGCTTGTGTTCTCACCTGAGCTGTTCTCCATGTGTTCGTTGAGCGTCCAGGGCCCTCTCACTGAAGCCGGACTCTTTCTGTTGGAAGTGGCTTTGAGGCCGAGCTGTCCGTTTCCTCCGAGGCCAAACGAGTACATCTTTCCAGACAAAGGAGTGTACGCCAATGTGTGCTGTCTGGAAAAAAGATCGGGTTAATACCGGGCATTAAAGCTGCACTGTCCCACTGTCCAGGGGGTACACCCTGGACAGTGGCCAACTCGTCGCAGGGCTGACACAGAGAGACAGACAAGGACAGACAACCATTCACTCTCACATTCATACACTACGGGCAATTTAGAGTTCTCAATTAACCTACACAGTCATGTCTTTGGACGGTGGGAGGAAGCTGGAGAACCCAGAGAGAACCCACGGTAACACGGGGAGAACATGCAGACTCCACCCAGAGAGATCGTGTGATGTTAGGGTGGTTCGGAATTCGAAACCACGATGTTGGGGTGGTCCGGGATTCGAACCCACAATCTCCTTACTGAGAAGCAGAAGCTCTAGCTGCTCTACCACCGTGCACCCCTCTTGGGCTATATTGATATTTAAAATCTATCTATATAATTTTAAACAATAAATACATTTTGATATATTGTATACGTCGATATAGCTCATGTTCATTTTCCCCAGGTTTAAGAAGCACTTTATTTTCAATGAAAACAACAACCACCAACTTCTTTGAAAGAACAAGAAGCTTATTCTGGCTAATTCTACAGTTAACAGTTTATTTAGAGCAAATCTTTCATTTGTACACACGATATAATATAGTAAAGTACTTAAGTTATAGACATCTGCTTGTTATTGTTAGAGAGAATAGACTTTAAAGCTGCTCTGCTTGTGTTCAAGTCTCTCCTAAGCACCAAAGTTCATCTCTGACATGTTAGTGCCGTATGAACCATCTCGCACTCTGAGGACCTCAGGGACCAGCCTCCTGCTGGTGCCACAGTCAGGGCTAAACATGGACCGGCCTCCTGCTGGTGCCAGAGCCAGGACTAAACATGGGGAATCAGCATTTCAGTTTTATGCATCTAAAGACTGGAACAGTCTTCCTGAAGATGTGAGACAGGCCTCCACTCTGACAATGCTCAAATCCAGGCTAAAAACAGCTCTGTTTAGCTGTGGATACGACTGAAAGATTTTACTCTTTTCTTTTAAAGCATTTTTTATAATGATTCTGTATGTGTTTATCAGTTTTGTGATTTTAATGTTTTATCCTGTTGTGTAAAGTGTATGAATTGTCTTGTGTAGGAATTGTGCTATTGCTTTTTACTAATATATTGTCCCAGTTCCTCACCTGCCACATGCGATCTGGGTGACTACATTTCCCATGAGCTCAAAGACTTTCCTGGGGTTGATCTCGTGGTTTGTCGAGTTGTGTCCCAGCTGCCCGTAACCTCCAGCTCCAAACGTAAACACACCTCCCTCCTGAAAAACAAAGACAGGCTCATTTTAACCTCAAACATCTACAGTCATATCATTATAAGGGCAAATACAAGCTGTGGTTTTCTGAAGTGAAACTAGACTGATAGGAATGGGTTGTTTTATGCTGAGTCAGAGTTATGGTCAAGCTGCCAAAACAAAGACTTCTTGAGCTTCAAATCTACTGTACTTTAAACATCTCCCTCGAATACAGAGAACTATACACACACGACGGATTCAAATCTATTTAATCAGGTCTGATTCAGTAAAAAAAATGTTCGGAAGACCTGAAGTTTGATTTTGAAATGGTTGTGCGACTAAAATGTTTGTCAAAATCTGCCTGAAAATAGCCAAGCGTTAATCACTGGGTTGATGTCATTTACTAGAACATTTTATAAAGAAGCAGTTTTTTTGTTGTAATAATTATTTGCAAGAAAAAATTGCACTATTTACTAAACACAAATGCACTT
The DNA here is from genome assembly GCA_019453435.1 of Rhinogobius similis. Lineage (NCBI taxonomy): Eukaryota > Metazoa > Chordata > Actinopteri > Gobiiformes > Gobiidae > Rhinogobius > Rhinogobius similis. Next base: position 10,704,616 of record CM033634.1, read on the forward strand.
ACAGTATTTTCATGTATTTTATTGTGGCTTCATTAAGTTTATTTACTCTTATTTCTATTCATTCTCAATATCAGCCCATAATGGCAATTTATCATCAACACTCCAACAGAAAATGTCTTCAAGGTGAACTATGTCCCCTGCTTGTCTCCATGAATGTTTGGCATTTAACTTCTGTACAATGCATGTTTTTAAAGCACTTATCAGCAATATTAACAGATTTAATAAACACTAGATATGTTTAGCATTTCTAGTGACAAGCAAATTTCTGACTCTTTAGTAAAAATGTTACATTGTGCACCTTTAAATAACATAAGGAGATTCCCAGAGCCAGGGTTAATGTGACTTGCCTTTGTGAGCACCGCCGTGTGATCTTCTCCACAGCAAATATAAACCACTCTCTGTGACCGCAGCGACTTCAGCAGAGCAGGGAAGTATCGATCTGAGAAAATAAAACAGCAAAGTAGATTTAAATACATTCAAGAGTTCCACCTGCATTTTGACCAAACTGGGTGTTATCAAAGTGTAAGTGTCATTGAAAAGATTCATACATAAAATAAATGCATTTTTTGTTAAAAAAGAAGGAATATTTTTGTTGAATATCATTATTACTCATACTGGTGAAATATATGTTTATTTTGCATAAGATGCAGTATGTTGTATTATACATATATAGTTAATAGTTATATATACACAGTTAAACACCAGTTATTTCTTTTAGAGACTGTCGGGCCACAGGTACAACACACAAGCCCTCACATGTTCTAGACTTTCAGAGCAAGAGCCACGCTTAAGGCAGCTTACAAAAGCCAACCAGCTGCATAAGGTAGTGGTTTTGTACATGTGTTACACCTGCAAATGTGAATTTATGTTGTGCTAATTACACTGTATGCTGCACACAGCTAGAGACACCGTGTGCAGGGTTGTCATAGAGGAGCTACAGTAGCATGTACCAAAATATTAACTGCTAAAACAACTCTAGGCACTGGTATAAAAAAAACATCCTCAAACTGAACTGAGACAAGAGATGCCACAATACAATGTTTTAATGTTGTGATTTTACCACAATTTTACCATTATTACTGACGTCATGAACAAACGACAGTGAAACCTTTAAGTTTCTTTTATTCACATTGTGTGATTGATTAACATTCCTCAAATATGAGACTAGCTTTATGAAAAGAGACTTTATAAATGATAGAATGTGAAAGTAACATAAACAGCCAGATTTAAAAAAATGTTTATGTTGACTAAATTAAGTTGAAACAGGATTATTTACTTTTGATTCTACAATTCTCCCAACAATTATATATTCTTTAGGTCTTTTGACTTTTGATGTAGAATCCGAATAATCTTGACATTCCTCATTGAGACAACACCACACTTTTGTTGTTTATTTGGTAAACTTTATAAATCTAAATATTCTTACCATTAGTGTCGCTGAGTCCGAGTTGACCAAACTTATTGCATCCCCAGCCAAACACTGCTCCTGAGAAAGTGCGTGCGAAGCTGTGAGCGCCCCCTGCTGTTATCTGAGCGAAGGGAATGCCCTGAAGAGACTGGACCATCTGAGGAGCGCAGATGCTCTGTCCGTTTATCCCCAAACCCAGCTGACCATAACGGTTTTGGCCCCAGGAAAATATCTGACCTCCTATGGATCAAAGGCACACGATTAGATCAGAAAGGTAAAACACAGATATAAAAAACAAACTCATTAGCAACAAAAAAATGACGATTGTAACAGATCAAATGGAAAATAACGCAGGCTTTAAATTATACAAGTTTATCATTAAATAATCTGTATCTGATTTTTACCTTTATAAAACATGAAAAATTTAACTTATTTTTTTGTAGCAGTCTGAATGTATTGCTCACTTGACAAAAGCATTCGGAGCATCTGAATTATTCACTGCGATGAATTTATACGCGCTTCTCACAACTTTTAGGGAACTGTCACCGAAAGCTAAGCAATATGAGCATGCTAACAGCGCACTTCCTGCTTTGTGGAGAATCAAACCCTCTATAATCAGATCCAGACAACACACAGTGGTCTCATTGTGACCCTGAGAGCTGCTTTTACAATAAATCTGTACTGGGGCAAAACAGATTTTACTGTATTACATGAAAAAAACAAATGAGGCTTCAATGAATTCACTCCACTACTTGTTGGTGCCCTGGGGCAGACTGACAGAGGTGCTGCTTCCATTTTTTTCCACATTCATGCACCCATCAGAGTTACACAAATGAAAAAATAAATAAACCATTTCGTGACTCCACTGTGACTCCCTGTAACTCCAGCCTCTTCTTTTGACTCTCGGCGACTTTCATTATTCTACAACAGTTAGAGACACTTGCCCAGTAGAAGGTCATGTATCTCTGAGGTGGCAAAAGTACTGAAGTTCACTACTGACGTAAAAGTACAGTCTAAAAAGTAAAAGAACAGATGAAACTATATTACATTACAAAAGTACACCATCATGTACTAAAGTTAAAAAAAAAAGTAAAAACATACAGCTGATGGGACTGTGTAAAACATGAATCAAATGAATTGTGGGCTTTGTAATGAATAAATGTTAGCGATAAGACACGTTTTTATTTCTTTCTACATTTTAGCTTTCCATGTGAACGCCCGCTCCTCTCACACCTGTGTATAAAGTGTACCTACCTTTTGAAAGTGCATGAGAATGTCGGTATCCACAAGCGACCTGAGCAATTTGTACATCTGACAAACTCTTGATGTTTCTGAAAAGTTGGAAACAAATCTTAATTTAGAAATTACAAAATAAAATCATTAGCCTTTACTTTTATACGTCTGTTTAATTTCAAATGCTCTCGATATAATAAGCTCACACTATTACTGAAACTTTAAAAACCCTGCTTCTCTAGTGATGTACGAAGACATTTCTAAATGTCATTTGGGTCACATTGTATCCAGGCACAAAAGACCCAGGAACAAAAATATATATCATCTTGGTGCTGTCAAATCAATCCACAAATCAAATCTTGTTGCCAAATGTAGGACTTTCAATGATTTTAACCTTGTTTTAAAGGTAATAATAATAACAATAATGTAACAATGGCCTCACACTCACATTTAATGTTAAAGGGCTATTGCTGGGTTTCAGATGCAAAATTGCCATTAATCAGCTTTTTTTTATAATGAAGAGGTACAGTGTGATTATAAGAGAACACATTAAACCTTCTCTTTTGTAGTGCCAAAATATCACTATATCAATACTGACAAAGGTATTGTAAAGTATTGCTTGCTTTCTCCCCCCCAAAAATATTGTTTTTAATCCGATTTCAATAACTGAAATTAAATCTACTGTTTATATTTTTGTTTATCTGCACATATATTTAATTTTTAGATGCGTTCAAGCTGGAATGGAACAAAGATAATGAACAATGACAATTAATTTTAATCCAAAACTAATTGGTATCAGGTCATTATCAGAATAGTTTATGTTGTATTAGTTATCAGATCAAAACAAAAACACTTTCTGGAGGATATTTCTACTGCAAATGCTCTGTCAGCATTTCTAGAGACTGACAGAAACCACTCAGACCTAAAGATAAAATCACAAAAGTTTCAGAGACAGTATTTACCGAGGCACACGAACACATTCATCAAAGTTGCCGAGTCCGAGCTGTCCATCTGAGCCCAGGCCCCAGGAGAAGACCTGCCCTTTATCGTTCAGCGCCAAAGTGTGAGACTCTCCACACGACAGCGCCTCGATGATCTGTGCGTCCAGAGCAACGACCTGCTCTGAAAAACAACAACACTCTGAATGAGCAAGAACCTCTGCTACCAACAAAACTGCAGCAGGGATCCCCAAGCACACATGTTGGGTTTCCACGCTTTTTTGAGGAGAGTACGTTATTTTCCTGGAGACCGATCTTAACCTTAAACAACACACAGTATATTGTTTGTATTGTTATAGCATCCCCTTTTCCTTGCATTTGAGGAGGGCCATGTGAGGTTTCTGGGCACATTTTTGTTGAGTTCTGTTGAGTACCACTTAAAATAATGTATCTACTAAAAGCTCATTACTCAAACTCATTACTTTATATCAGTCAGGCGTTTATTCATCAGGAATTGTGTTACAACTTCATCTACTGGCAAAAGGGGAATTACCAGAGGGAAATAAGCAAAAGCTAGCTTGCCCCTGACATACAAATGTTGAAAAAGTTGTTGTGAACACAGTTTGACGGCAGAAATGCTCAGATCGAGTCTGGCAATGATTTATAAACTTAAAACAGTAGAAAAGATCTAAGAACTCAACCTTTCTTGTCAAAAATCTGTGAAATTTGAAACAGAGTATTTTATGAGGCTCAGAAGGGTGAGGACTCAGCGAATCAAATGTAATGCATTTTAATGACGCATTTCAAGATTTGTAATGCCATAATCACCGCCAAAACAAGACATTTAGTCTTTTATCGTGTCAAAACTACTGGCTTATAATTATTCCTTTGTGCAGCAGAAAGACAAACTCCTTTATAATATAAAAAAAGCTAATTTACATGAATTTACTTTTTAGATGTTGAAAATAAATCTAGTATACATCTGGGATTCAAAACAAATTTGAATGAACTTTTTATTGGCTGATACAGCGGCTCTGGGGAGACACAGACTATAATAATTATTTGCTCTTATTTTTTATGTTTATCGTTATTATTCTAATGGACTAATTTTTTGTCAAAATGGTTTTTAGATTAAATGTCTGAGGGGATTTAATTTAATACTTTTTAATACATTTTAAGGCTGGAGACAGGATTCATCAAATACGCGTGAATGAAACTGAATGCAACTCCAGGTGTGTTTCTGATGTTGGAGCAATGTCATTCCATGATTAAATCTCAAAAAAGTAAATGCTGCATGTGTCGTTAAATCATAGATATTACTGGCCTAACCTTAACTGAAGAGCTCACCTGGTTTCTTCCTGGCCTTGTCGTGGCCGAGCTGCCCGAGGTCGTTGCAGCCGCAGGTGTAGACCGTTCCGTCGTCGAGCAGGAAGGCCGAGTGCCTTGTGCCGCAGCCGACGCCGCACACCCGCTTGCCGTGGAAGAAGTCGCATTTCCGCGGCTCCACTACGATCTCCTCGTCGATGCCGCCCAGACCCAGCTGTCCGTACGAAGCATTGCCCCAGCACAGCATGGTCGTCCCCCCTTTCCACGGCCAACCCAACGTGCCCTCGTCTCTGTCAAAATACGACACAATTGATTATCTTTTAATTAAATCTGTTAACTAGACAAGAAATACTTTGGAGTATTCGAAGCGTAAAGGGAAAGAAAAAAATGAGTTTATAAAAGATATATAATGAAAATATGAGCATAATATGAAATAGAAGTTCATTATAGACATTCTGAGTACAGAAGTAAGTCATGCTTTAGCCATTTTGTTTTTTATAAATCCATTTTAGTTCTCCTCCTTAAACAAAATATACCTTAACTTAATGTATCAAAAATGTCTTGGTGTACTAATTCATCTTAATTAAGTTTAAAGACATATTATGCCATTTTTCTCTGATGTTTGATATTAAACTATAATGTAGATCATCACCATTTTACATTATGCTCATTGCAAACCACAACACTGACCTAATAACAGAAACTGGTTTGTTGACTTCCTGTTCAAAACTCCAAAATCGAGAAGCTCCATCTCTTCATATTTACATTTCACTAACAAGCATTTATGCGTTTTATTGTTGAAAAATTGACTATGTGCCTTTTTAACCCTACAGGCATAACTCGGAGTCTGAATTTTTAAAATAATCCCATGTAATTGCAGAGAGAGCAGTGGGTGAACATGGAAGAACAAACCTCCTTATCCTTGTAAAAACATGTATTAATCTTACATGATGCAGTTGTACTCATTACTGTATTGTACAAGTGGCTGACAATAAGCAGTTAAGCTTAGTGTAAAATCTAATATTCTGATCATTTCCAAACTGAAACTACTGCTCTTTCTACATGTACAGCCTTGTTAAATTCCTTCACTCTGAGAAACGTCTTCTAGAAGTTTTCCTGAAGGTGAACAAGGAGGATATTTCCGGCCGATGACAAATGGGGCAAAGATCAAACATGAGCTGATCGTGGTCCTGAAAAGTTACAACACAACAGCATTCAACATGATGTAAAGATAATACAGTTTAAAGTGCTCTTGTAAATAGAGTAGAATTTGTATGATTAATGGCAGCTAGAAGCTTTTCTATTTGTGTCAATTCATTTTTAAAGTAAGTCGTAGCCATAAAAAATCCTGCACATTGTCAATCCTTGCAAAAGTTAATTTATTCATAGTGCAATGTTTTGTCCATGTGGCCTTCTTCAGGCAAATGGTGAAATGAGGGTGAGGATCCATCTTAAATAAGTTGTGGCTCGCATTCAAATGTATTGCATGCATTTGAATGTGACCTGCCACCCTAGGGTGTGCGGGATTTTTTCTGGTTTCAAGTAAGGGTTGTACCCATTTCTCTGATGCACCCGCCTCTACATTGATGTGTGAAGTCTCCTGCTTCTTTTCCTGTCGTAGCAAAAGAGGACTCAAATACATTTTACTAGATCTAACAACCTAAAGCCTAAGCCTAAACCCTCCCTTAAAGTTGTTGAAGTTGAGCTTTTGTGCTTTGTTTATTATTTAACCATAAACCGCTATTGAAGGTAGTCAAGTAAAGTCTAAACTTAAGCCAACATGATTTTTATTATACAGAAAGAAGATGGAAACAAAGTTGTCATTGTGTTGTCGCATTTATACAGAAAATATTGACATTCAACCAGCTTTTTTGAAGTTTATGTTTAGAAATATGTTATACATTACATACTGAGACATAACAGTCCCATCTGTTTTTCAGCAGTGAAGTTGTGGAGTCCTTTACTCGGTTTTCATCCTGAAAAGAGTGTTGTTTTAAATATCTGAATCATTACAATATAGATACATCATAGTTTTTGTACAAGGTCATGCAATGTCATTAATGTGATATAAAATGTGTCAAATATGGAGTGTTTCACAATTAATACATTAAAACCAGTCATGAAGCAATTTTTAAAGCGGTGTGAACGCAGCCATATGTCTACGTTCATCAGGGGCCCCTTTTTGTGGCTAATGTTAATCCCTAAAAAGTCAAATGTTTTCCTTCTGTCCACCATCTAAGTACCACCATCTAAACTAAAATTTAAGAGGAAATTTGCCTGTAACCCACTTATTTCCAGACGAATCCGCCATTCTGGAATGAATCAGGACCAGTTTAAATGGATTGTTTTTGTGTAAATAAGAGTAAATAAAGACATAAGAGGGGAAAACCACAGCGTCTCAGCTTCACAAAGAGTTTTGGCAATTGTTTACACTCTAATGGTTTCAGAAACACTTTCAGTTTTATTTAAGATACGTAGTTGAGTTAGTGATATTTATTCCTTAGCATATCCAGTTTGGTTTCCCATTTTGGACATATTCTTGTTTACCTATCAATGGACGTCCACGTAAACATCATACAATTGCGACATAACACTTGCAAAAGATAAACAATTTGCTCTAAGAGGTTTAGTTAATGAAACTATCCTAAATAAGTGTAACAAGCAGCCCCAAAAGCCAAAACAACAAAGCAAAATTGTTATTCTGCTGAAGTGGCTGCTTCTATTCTATTCTACATTTGCCCAACAACTGCTGCCAGCTTTATTGCAAATAACATGGCAATTTTTAACTATTAAGACTGTACATGCAAGCTGCGGATTAGCAACTACGTAGAAAACACCCAGGTTTGCAAACTGTAAGAATTAAGAGGCGATTTTAAGAGTTTAACACGTGGTTTTCACTGATAATAGCCCAGATTACTGTGTTAGCAGCTAATGTTAGCACAATCTGACATAACTGGTAAGAGATTTCTAAAAAGACTACCTTGATTCTAACATATATGAGTTCGTGTGAAAGATGTAAGCCAATTGGGAGCGTAACAAGCTTATTTGGGCTATTTGAGGTGAATTTAGCACGAGTATGACAGACATTTCTTACCAAACCCGCCAGATATGTGATCACTTTCTTTTCCTTTCGCTTCGCTCGATAAAGTCACATTTATCACAGGACATTGTAGCGATAGAAGCACATTTTCCGGAGCTCACTGTCAAAACAGATGAGTCAGATATAGTTCAGTATTCAGCCCAGCACAAGCACAACTCTGGAGCTAGTTATCTGTCAACAACTGCTGTAGTGAGAAGCAGTGTGGAGGAAAGCTATCAAGGTAACGGAAGTGCGCTCGGGTCAACTTCCGGGGCATTTCAAAATAAACGTCTACACTGTAAATTAGGCCAGGGAGCTTGAGGGTTTGGCGCAGTATCTTAGCTGTTCCTAGCACTGCACTCTTCTGGACTGAGATGTCTGATGTTCCTCCAGGGATCTGCTGTAGCCACTCCTACAGTTTGGGGGTCACTGCCCCGAGTGCTCCGATCACCACGGGCACCACTTTGGCCTTTACCTTCCAGGCCTTCTCCAGCTCTTCCTTGAGCCCTTGGTATTTGTCTAGTTTCTCATGTTCCTTTCTCCTGATGTTGCCATCACTTGGTATCGCCACGTCAACCACAACGGCTCTTAATTGCTTAATTGCTCGGTCATTCTCTACCACCTTTGGAGGTGTTTCCCATTTTGACCTTAGGGTTTCCAGTCCATACTCTCACAAGAGATGTTTATATATATATATATATATATATATATATATATATATATATATATATATATATATATATATATATATATATATATATATACATACCTCTAATTATGAAAGCTTTTACCTGGAAACTAAGTGTCCAATTTACACAGCATTCACATCTCACCATTAAATGTGTCTTAACTTCCACCAACACCAAATACAAATACTAAAGTAAAAAAAAAAATAACTGACCAGCGGTGTGAGGTACATTTTTTCCAGTTTTGATTAATTTTAGGGTTTTCCAGTTGGCTAAAGTGCAAAGCAACTTTTTTTCATCCTTTCATCATGAGACTAACATAAATTGGGACTTTTATTTTTTAGCCGCGCTGGATAGACCGGAAGTTCACCTCTCGTAACGCTCTGTCTTTAAATGAAGTGAAGAAATGTCGCGAACCATCCAAAATGTTCTAGACGGGAACAAACCGCGCATGCGCTCCTCTTTGTAGTAAAACGATCTGTGAAGGCATGCCTTGAATTACACACTTTATAAGGCTGTTTTCTGAAGTCAAGGAGCAACGCCTTCTCAGGATTTAGGCAACTGCAAATTAAGTTTATAGTAACTTCTCATATCTGCCCCGTGGTGGATGATACAGCGTTTTACAGTGACAGTTATATGAAGATTAATTACAGATGATCACTTTTTACTTCTATGAACGCTAAACTCTATAAAACACACGAGAGGTTTGTTTGTAACCTGGAATGAAATGAAATTATGCAACTAATTATTTAAATCTGGAAATATCTCAGTGCAATAAAACAGTTCATGTCCTCAGCTTTAACCAACTCTGCCCTTTGTCTCCCTCTGCTGGTGGTGACTGTGAACAGCAGCTTCAAGAAAAAGTCACTTTGGCCTCAACTTTGGAGAGCTTTAGACCTTTTATATTTTACATTCATCAAAAGAGAGTTTTTGGGGCCAGTATTTTACATTCAGTGACACAATGGCACAACTGTAAAGCGCTTGAGTCTCACAGCGAGAAGGTTTTAGGTTTGACTCCTGGGTGGCGCACAGCCTTGTGGAGATTGTATGTTCCCTAAATTTAAACCCTGCATACAGATCATGATCAACTTTACTGCTGTTGCTTGTTTAGCATGAAGAAAAATATTATGTAACCAAATTGAAAAAAAATAAAATAAATAATAATAATAAAACTTTAATTATTCATATTTTACAACACAGATAATTGTGGAAAATGTAAAAAGGTGGATTTTAATTTAATGTTCACTCTGAGTGTATATTGTAAAAAAGTTAAATCAATACATAAATTGTTTGTCTGTTTATGCCACATTAATGTACATACAACTTGTCACAGGATGTAAAGAAATAAGTAATCTAGACAGGATAAATGAAAATAAATAATGTGGGTCAATAACCCTGAATAATCATAAAATCATGATGTTTTTTTCTAAAACCCCAAAACACACAAATTTGACCAGTGACATCAATGGTTGTTTTTACTCCAAATAAACTAATACAGAGGAAGAGAACGGAAACGAATAAAAAACAAGAGCATGTCATGTGATACGGATCATCATCAGATGTTTTAGACTGAACTAGAAGGAAGTAAAGGTGAGGAACATGACCTCGATTTATTTAACCTGAGCTCAGGTTCCTGGGAAATCCACCTTATCACAAACAAAAAGCTGCTATTAATAACTCAAATAAAATAGAAGTTTTATCAAATTATTCAAAAAGGGTGTTTCAAAATGTGTTCATAGCAGTATTTGTGTTCTTTTTAATGTTTAAGGCTAACGTTATTTACATTTTTAAGATGTATTTTCTCATAAAATACAGTTTGCCAGTTCAGTCCTCTCAGACAATGGATTGAGACATTTTTTTTGGACTAGTGTTTTTTCATCTTCTCTATGATCCATTATTTGTGAAAAAATAATGACTGAATGAATGAAAAAACCTTATCAATTTGACCCCTTTTTCTTACAGGGAAGTCCTTCATCATTTAATAAACGAATGAGTCATTTCTTTCGTAAACCCTGCATCACAGATTCAAATGGAAATGTGTTCATCATGTGATTCTAAAATAACTTCTGTGTGACGCCAGAGTCAGAATAAACACGAGACATGCAGCGTCTTCGTCTGATATCACACGGAGGCCTGGAATATTTGACTATAAATGTGCAAATTAAGCTTCAAAGACTTTTTAAAGACAAGAACCAAAACTGTAAAACCCCACAGAGCAGGACGTCTTTGCACAGTCAGCCTTTTCCTTTTAAACTGTGGCAATCACGATCCACAAAGAGCACTTTAGAGTTTAAAATGTTCACCTTTGTGCTCAAAGTCTTCTCCCATTTTTCTAATTTGGACTTAGTCTGGCTCCTGTTAATGTTTAGTTTAGTTTTACATAAGTGAAGTTGCAGTTTGTGAAGAAATTTGGAAAATTTAAAGTTTAAAATGACAGGAAGTAGTGCTGAGTTTTAAATAAACGTCAAAAGGGAATGAACCATTGAAATACAGAGACCATTTACAGACAACTGACACATTTTTTGACATTTAAATTGTTTAATTGTTTACAGTCTGGTAAGCTTTGTCTGTCGCCTTGTCCCTGCCAAATAAATAAATAGAAAAAATACATTTATTCTAGTAAAATTGTAAATATTGACAGTTTTCAACGTGGTTCATGTTTAGATTTAGTGACCAAAAGTCTAAAGAAAGATGGAAAGACGCTGTTACAACCAAATTAAATTGTTAATTATTCACATTCATAGTTTTTTGTGTTAATTATTTTACATTGTATTGATAATGTGCTCAAATACTCAAAGAAGCATGCAGACATACATATATATTTTATTTTTTGCAAATTGTTAAATCCTGAAAGAACAGAAGAAAAATGAACAGAAGAAAAATGTACAAGTTTAAAGCCTGTATGTTTTAGCCTGGTATGAATTCAACGCATGAGAAAATAACTTCTTAAGCCAGAACTATTCACTTAAACTCAAGTCAACACCAATCGATCGAACGAAGAAAGCAGTAAATCCGTACGTCTTCCTCTGTGTTGACAATGTTCAAAAGAAATGCTAAAAATAATCTGTATGTTTGCTCTCAGTCCTGAACTTTTGACAGATATGTTTTGAACCTTTGATAAATGACACGCTGCAGCAGCTTCTGGAGTCACATAAGAACAAGCTGCTCCTGTTTTGACCTTTCATCATCAGAGCTTCTCCCTCAAAACTCATAAACTCTGTCCACGTTTCAATCAAATCTCAGTTTTACAAATAAATAAATCAATACATAACTGACTACCAAACTTCTAATGTCATACCTGCCGTCAATTCAACATCAATTCATTTTTTTAATTCTTCCATGATCAAAGCAAATACATTTAACACGTCTGAAAAGGAGCTGAGCAGGTCAGGGCCAGGTCAGGACTTGGATGGGAGACCGTTTGAACAGGAGGAATTCCCTCGGAGGAAAATGTTGCTGTATCTTTAGGCAAGACACTTCACCCACTTGGCGTTGGTTTGTTGATGGGGCTGTTTGAAGGGGCTGAGAATAAAAACAGAGCAGCGCTTTGAGAAACAAGTCTGTAAAGCACATTGTGTAGGGCATTATTATTATTAGTATTAGTATTATTATTTTATTATTAAAGTCCTGGTCTCTGGGCACTCGCTGCTGACAGGTTTTTAAAGATGGTCAAATGTAGAAAGCAAATGTCTTGTCCAGAACGACCCAAAGTTGACAATGTTGTGTACCAAAATAAAAGTAGGAGACATCGACAAAAATTATTATTTTAATATTTTTTGGAGCATCCCAACATTGATATTTAAGTGATATTTTGTCAGTTCAACAGAAATGTGTTAAAACAACACCTTGTACTCTTATTTAAAAGTTTACAACACAAATTTGTTTCTTTTTTTTTCACCTCTTTTTATAGCCATTTTTCAAACTACATACTCAGTACATACTTCAAATGTTGCATTTCTCCAAAATAACATTCCCCATATTATCTACATTTGGATAAACTGTCCAGCTCCAGGACAAACACCTGTGACATAAAGTTTGTTAAATTCAGTTTTTCTGAGCTTCAATGAACACGTGTTACATTTTGTGTGAACAAAGATCGTGATTAAAGATGGACAAAGGTCTCAATTATATCATGAATGGTATGAATGGTAGACAATTTGAATCTCAGGGATTTCAGTGAGAAAAGAAAATCAGCGGCGGAAAGTAACACAAGTACAACGTAAAAGTACTGCACTTAGGTACATTTTTAGGTATCTGTACTTTACTTAAGTACATTTTACAGTAGATACTTTTTACTTTTACTTCACTACATGAAGTGTGTATCTGTACTTTCTACTCATACATTTTTGACTGAAAAGTAAAAGTACATTTTCTTAAGGTTTTAGACCTGATGAAAGGGTCGAGGGTTTATTTTTCAGCACATTTATGGCGACGTCTTGACTGTTTGTCTGTTTTATTTTATTTTAATTTTATTTCTACTTCACTTTGAGCAAACAAAAAGCCTCTATAGTGAAAAATAACTTGGAAATTTGCCTATAACGACCAAAACTCAACAGAGTAATCAATCAAGATTACAATTTGATGCTTTAACAGTGCTCCAAAACTAAAAAAAATTACTTTTACTTTTTACTCTTAAAGTACAATTTTAAAGGAGCTACATTTACATTTACAGTACTAGATTTTTAAATATGATACTTTTACTTTTGCTGCTGTATCTGTCATTTTACCTGAGTAACAAACCTGGGTACTTCATCCACCTCTGAAGAAAACAGTTCTTTTGAAACACACATTGACGTAACTTTGTCCCACTTCATTTGTCATAAACTCTGTGCATCACTGAACCGTCACGGCTCACCTTTTCCTCGCTCTGCTCTATAATTTAACTGTAACAAACAAACACAGTATCCTATTTTAACAATTTCAACTTGCATCAATGCCTGACTCACCAACTCAACCCAGACTCCGCCAACAACTTAAAAATACACCCATTTATTATTATTATTATCCCTCTGTGCTATTTACAGCCGCTGTCAATCAAAATCAGCAACAGTCTCAAAGCAGCAGCTCGTTTTACGCACACGCTTTCGTAACATGTCTTTGTGTCGCTGTCTTTGTGGTTCGTCTCGTCCGGCAGGTTTTCTCTGGGTGTTTTCTGCTTTACTTGACGGTTTGGCTTTTATTCCGTGCCTCTCAGACGAGCGCAGAGAGTCCAGACAAAGACGGACAAGATGTTGCACCTGGTTGGAGTGAGTGCCGACTGTGATTTGTGCAGATTTGTTGTGAGAGTGATGAGAATGTGGATGTTTATTGGGGTTTTTCTGTGTTTTAGGCGGCGGTTGGTTTGCTGATGGTGATAATGTGGCTTTCAAAGGGACTTAAAGAGGTGAGTGACTTGTTATTTTCTTATTTGAACGCTTTATAGTCAATGAATCAGTGTTTGTAGAGCACATTTTATACAAAACAGCAGCTCAAAGTGTGTATCACAGAGAATTATTGTATTATTGAATGTCTAAAACACTAAAAAGTTCAAAAACAGACAGAAACAGGACTAAACGAGGACGAATTCAGGATTAAACCATGTTTTAATTTTGGACTAAATCTGGATCTAGAAGTAGGGGTGCGAGATACTGACAAAAATTATTAAAATGTTTTGTTTTTTGGATCATCTTGATGACAATATTCAGACAATACTTTAACAATGCATCAAGAACGTCCTAAAATGTGTGTGGAAATGTCTTGGCTGAGGTTCAAATCTTGCACAAAACAAGAATGAACCATAAAATTATCCACAAAAAGCACGAAATATCACTTTATACCATTGGTTATGAGAATACACTGGACGTTTTTTTTTTTTTATCTTTTTGATGTTATTTATGATAGTTTTAATTATAGAGGTCACTCAGTGTATTCTACTTTTGCATCTCTCCAAAACAATTGCAGTATTATACATTTTTTCACTTCTATAAATGTTAAAGCAGACAATACAGTGTGGCTTCACAAATAAATGCAATCATCTGTTCTGTTGAACTTTGCACTGTTATCCTGGCATGTTTCTTTTGCAGTTTGATGTCAAATAGAATCGATTTTTGACAATTAAAGTGACAAAGTGTGACATTCGTTGTGTTTTATCTCACAGGGACATCAGTGTCAAAAGTCCCTGACGCCTGAGTCGACCGCCGTCACTAAAACGGTAAATTGAGAGTTAAATCACAACATCATCTGCACACGACCAGCGTAATTTTCACCTAAAAATGAAATGCTGACTAGTTAAACGTGCCCTCATGCCATCTCAGCCGGTGTAGACGAGGTGCCATAGCTGTGCAGTTTGCAGGGTGTGATAATCTGTCTCTTTATCTTTTTGATTCACTGGACCTGGTCTGAAGAGCTGGTGACAAGATACTCGTGAGATTAAATACATAATCCTCAATTAAGATTACAATTGCATGGCTGTAATCTGCATTTGAGCAGAGCGGATGCAAAGAAAATGGGTTAAATGACAAATAAATGAGAAAATAGTGAACATGACCGCGCTGATGGAAAACGTACGGTTTAAAAACTTTAAAAAGTGGTCAAAAAAGTCCAAGGCAGATTAAAAGTCCTTTATTTCTTGCATGAGACGAGCCAACGCTTCAACACAGGCGTGTCCTCGTCCCTGATGAGCACCTGTTTTCACCAAAGAATATCCTCTGAAGCACTCACTTTTTCTTGTTCTAACAAATAAATTCGGCTGATTTTAGTCTTTAAGCTGATTGGATCCACTCCTTTGGTAAAATAGTGTCTTATATCATGTTATTCTACTGTTTTAAACGTAGCACAGACACATAATATCAGCAGATCATACAGTTTTGTGATGATTATCGGCAATTTATCAAGATAAAAGTGGATGGGAAATAGAAATCAATACACACTTTTTATGTGAAGAAGCCTTTTGTTGACGTAAAACACTAAACTGCTCTTACAATGTTGTCTTTCAAGATTTTAAACCTGTCTCCAGGGGGACTTTTCTCAGTGTTGAAATGCTGTTTTCTGTCACACGACTCTGACTCGTCCTGTGACTAAACTCTCAGTCTCTCAGTCATTAAGTCGTCGTTTTCAGCTGTCATTGACAAACAGGTCACAGCTGAGATTTTAGCTCGTGTTTTGTGATGGAGTTTGTATTTAAACCCCAAATGAAATGTTTAGGGATAAAATGCAGGCTGGATTTGATAAAGTTCTCTGATGTTTTAACTATTGCTCCTATTTGTAAATCTGATACTGACTTTTGAGACCTTGATTATGTTCTAATATCTCACGGAAGATCATTTGTTTCATCAGATTTTGAATTTTGTGGGAACTCTGAATTTTGAACCCTGAAAAGACCTGTTTAAATTATCTTTATTCTATTTTTAAGATGCTGAATTTTGCCCAGTTAAAAAAGAAAAAGAAAATTCACCATTTAAATATTCAATGCATAGATTTCAAGTCACCGAAAAATTTACACTCTGAATTTAAACAGAATCTATGCATTAAATATTTGAACTGAAAAAAACCAAACAGAAATGTAGAGTGCAAATAGAAAAAGTTGGAACATGTTTATCAAGATAAAAAAATGAAAGGTTTGATGAAACAAATGATCTAATATCTAGTTTACCATCTCAAAATTTGAAAATATAATGTTAGTTTTTATAACTTGAGACATTTAAATTTCTATTTATTTGTTCATTTGTTCAACAGGGGCAGTAATGAACATTTGTAACACTTCATAAACACAAATACGGCAAATTATATGAGAAAGACAACACAGAACAATAAAAGACCAGTTACAAAAATGCATTCTGTACATTTCTAACTCCATGATACCAGTTTATTGCTTTGTTTACCATAGTATGACATTAAACTAAACATATCTTGCATTTATTTAATTTCAGGTTCATTTATTGCTCAAAAACACATAAAAAACATGCATTCTTAGTTTGAACAAAGTCTCCTGTCACAGATTAATAAAGTTCAGGGCGATTCTGTGGCACATAGGGCACGTTTTAAGATTAGAAATGAAATAACAGGTTTGGCAGCTCTTATTTCCGTTTGAAAAAGCAGCAAACACATAATCATTACTTGTACTTTCATTGGACGAGCCGATTTGTTCATTTGGGTGTTGCGTCGACAAACCTTTAAATCACACCATGGGCTCGTCCAGTATTCTGTGCATGTGGCTCGATCGCATACTTTCACAGTTAATCCAGTCCTTTACAGCTGAACACGCCTCCTTTTAATCAGAGCGGAGTCAGAGCTGCGCCCTGAAATGAACCGGGTCAATACTGGACTTTTGGATTGTCGTTTGTAATGGTTATCAGAGAACGTTTAACCAGGGAATTCCAGTCAACTTCCAGAAACTGATCAAATTTTGATTGAGATTCAGTAATTTCTAGTGGTCAGTGAGATGCTTTGGTGCTTTTAAAGGTCCAAAGTCAGTCCTCTGTCAGAAAAAGCATGTGTTTTGAGCAGAGTTCAAACAGTAGAAGAAGAAATTTGACGTTTCTTTGTTAGTTTTAACAAGCTGGCACTGATTAAAAGTTGGTTGTTTATGTTCAGGAAATAATATTTGAGAGGCATTTTTATTCAAACAAAGTCTAATCCAAATGTCTCTATGAGGGTGTTTTCTGTCAAATCATCCAAGCCTAGTAGAAATATAAGACAAATATTGCAGAATAGTTAATAGTAGACAACCTTGAGGTAATAGTTCAAACAGGGTTAAAACCGGGTGCCTTAATAAACTATTCATAAAGCACTTGGTTATTTGTTTAAAAGCACTATGTTTATGAGGCATTTACTATATTTGTAGATGGCCTATAATACATTAGAGGCTAAATGTTAAAAAAGACAGTGTTAAATGCCTAATAATAAGTGCTTATAAACAGATAACTAGTGCTTATTAATGCTTTAGAAATAGTTTACGGAATAAGGAATATTGTTTTAAAGAGTCATTGTTTTTACAATTAAATGTTTGAGGCTTGTTTATGAGTTAGTAACTTATTTTAAAGTGTTACCGTAAAACATCCACATTTTCATTCAATCTAATATCTTTATAACATAGACGCCGTATTATTTGTTGTCAAAGTGCATTTCAATTCATCCCATTTATTAGAAACTACTGTTACAACAAAGCCACTGTCTGACATTTACTGCAATGAGAAAAACTATTATATTTTTATAATCTCTCAAGTCTTGTGTGGATTTTCAGTAGTTTAATGGTCCATGATAAATATTTGATGACATTATATGAATACATTGTGACAAAATGCATACATTTTGCAGCTAAAATGTATATTCAAGTTTAAATGTATTTACATCACACATCATGACACACACCAATGCTTTAGAACGATACACTTTGCTGATGATTTTGCCTTCTCTTCCACAGAAACCTTTGAGCGACGAGGACTTTCACCTTTTGGCGCGGATCCTGTCGGTGGGTTTGGTGGACGCCGATCCCAATTATCTGCACCATTTGAAGGGCTACAGAGACCTGCGAGGAGGCTGAAAATAACCCTCAAAAACACAAAACTTTATCTGCAACTTCGCTGTTTTGAGTCGTACGAGACAGACATTCCCTCCTGATTGGTCTGGAGATATCCAAAGGCCACAGCGAGTCACGGTGTCGGTCAAAGCATCGTAGACGTTCAGGTCAACGATGCACTGAACGTTCAAAAAAGGCTTTAAAAAGGACTTTGGAACTCTTTTGCGCAGCATTTGACATTTTTATACAATACTAACAGTACTAGATATATTTATTCTCAGCTGAATTTGCAAATATTGTCCAGTATACGACGATTTCTGCACCGTAAATGTCCTCAGCGTGGCCTGCGTCAAATATGCTGTTTTGTTTTGCAAGTTCAGTTCAGATGTTGTCGACTGTCGAGAGATTATCTTAACTTTGACGTCATCTGTTTAATTTGTTTTCCTGGAAAGAAGAAGAAAAATGATAAAACAAACTGGTCATAGAAAGTTGTACAAGCAAATTTGAATGAAACAAGCAAAACGTATCTTGCATTTTGTGATTCAGAATTGATTCTAACGTGGCTTAAGGCGAGACACTGCAGGCAGAGTTTTTGTTTTTTTGGTCAGTTTTCTCTCAACATATCGGCTTTCATGTGGAAAAACAACTTGTCCAATCTGCTCCTAAAGATGGTTTATTATTTCATTTGATCCACTTCATCCATATTTCTTAAAATGTATTTCTCTCTCACAAACACATAAAGATCGGCCCTCAAAGTAGCTCCTACACACACCAAACTTTACAATCTTGTACTTAACAAGGTTTTGACAGAACGTACTGAAGGATTTGTTGATATCTAATTATAAACCTGATTTATTCAAGTTTTAAGTCTAAAAAATGACTTGAAATTTGAATTTTTAGGCCAGCTTTCAATCATATCTAGTTCACTCAAATACTAAACAAGAAATCCAAAATCCCCTCTGAACATTTTTTTTTCAACTAATATGTGTACAAAATAAACCAAGAAATCAAACCTGGTTCTGTCCATTTTTTAGATTTAAAGTTCCCAAATATGTGTAATTTTGGTCATTTCTATATATAAATTGCTTTATTTCTGATGAAAAATGTTTTTTCTTATGTGAGTAAACTACAGGGGAAGTTTCAAATTGATGTCTTTTAATTTTTTATTTTTTCCTATTGATCTGCAGAGTCTCACCATAAACATAAACACAACTGACAATCTTTTACATTTGAGTTAATTATTTATCAAGCAGTTCAAATTGTTGGAGCTTTTTGTTTTGGATCAGTTTAATTTATTTAGTCAATCATGTTTTTGCAAAGTTTATTATTTCTTTTAATTACTTTTTTTTCTTTGTGTTTGCATGTTGTTTATTCATTGTTTATTTAACGTAATTATAAAGTCAAGGTCGGGGTGCACGGTGGCAGAGCGGCTAGAGCTTCTGCCTCTCAATAAGGAGATCGTGGGTTCGTATCCCAGACCACCCCAACATCGTGGTTTCGAATTCCGAACCACCCTAACATCACTCGATCTCTCTGGGTGGAGTCTGCATGTCCTCCCCGTGTTACCGTGGGTTCTCTCCGGGTTCTCCGGCTCCTCCCACCGTCCAAAGACATGACTGTGTGGGTTAATTGACAACTCTAAATTGTCCCTAGTGAATGAATGTGAGAGTGAATGGTTGTCTGTCCTTGTCTGTCTCTCTGTGTCAGCCCTGCGACGAGTTGGCCCCTGTCCAGGGTGTACCCCGCCTAAGGCCCAAAGTCACTGGGATAGGCTCCAGTCACCCGCGACCCCTAACGGGAATAAGCGGTAGAAAATGAATGAATGAATAAAGTCAAGGTGGGAGGATTTTGGGCATTTAGTTTGTTGCTGAGGTCAAATAAACTTGCTCAAATTCACTTCTTGTTTGGACATGCGTTTATTTCACTGGACTGGCCTGGACAATTCCCCAGTGGCCTTTTGATTTGTTTTCTTTGAGTTAGTTTTAGTTTGTTTTTTCTGCACAAATAGTTACAACATAAATATGCCTTGTTAAATTCGGGCCAACTTTTCTTGTTTCCAACAGTTCAACTTTGAGGACAAAATGTTATCTTGTTGTTTATTACAATGAACTGTGTCCCAGAGCCAGGCAAAGTCATTCACTTCACGCTCTAATCCTAAACTAAAATGCAGTTTTAGAAATGTATTTAAAATTTTGCTAAAATCTTTACAAATTTCATCCCAGTTTAGCAATTTTGTAAATTTTACTACAGTGCTCTGGGCCAAAACTCATCTAACCAGCTTTTTTACTTGACAAATAAAAATATATGTGAATGTCTTTATTTTGCTGAATTAATGTTTAAAGGGTAAAAAGGTAGCTTATAACCTTTGTCTCCCCTTGACTTCCTGTAATTTCTGACAGATTTTTCCATTTTTCTCCATAAACAGTGACCTTATTAGTTTAAAACTATAATGTATGTTTACAAAAGGTATTAATACACCAAATAGAGGCACAAAAATCCCAAAAATCCCAAAGTCGGTGGCAGAAAAGTTACAGCGTGCGCCTTTAAAATAAAAGTCTAATGCAATTCTTTTGAAGATCTTCTTAAAATGTATACTTTAAAAATTCACTTCAAATAATCAGTTGAGAGAGAAACGGAAGTTGAAATAAGGGCTGTATGTTATTGTCAAAAATAATATCTTGATATTTTAGACAATATTAAGCTGCGGTTTAATGATCCGACAAATGTCAAATGTCTGTAAAATGTAATCACAAAAGTGCAGAAAGTTTACAACTACACTTTTTTCATTTTTATTTTTAAACAGCTCTTTTTGCAGCATTGTTTTACATTAACAATAAACTTTTTATCAATTATTAATATTAATAACTTGCACATCTTCAAAACAACATTCACGATATTATCTAAAATTTAATACATTGTCCATCCTTATTCAACATTCAATTTTATGAATTTTCTACAGTTATCAGTAAATGAAATGAACTACACTAAAATAATACATATAATAAAACAACACAGAGTGGCATTAAGCTTCTTTTAAAGCCGAGGCAACTCATAATAAGAGTGTTTTTTTTTTTTCAAAGCAAGAAGGCTTCGTTCTCTCTCTGGTCTTCATGCTCAAATCTGATTTTTTTGTTTGCTGGTTCACACGCAGCGCTGATGAAAATGTGACTCAAATCAGTTTTCATGTGTGAACGCTAAAGTGTTTGATGTGGAGAAGAAAACAAGACAAAACCAAAAGTCTTGCTGTCATCACATCATGAGACAGAATATAATGAGGAAGCACTATTTAGTCATATTATTTGTCTTAAATAAGTAAAAGTAGACATTTTATCTTTGTCACACTTTACTTTTATTACACTTTCTAGCTTTGCTGCTGTTGTTTGGCAGGAGTTGGAATGTTTAATCAGTTTAATTCCCATGTTTTTCCATTTAAAAAAGGGACGTCTATAACATTTCAGGGCAGCAGAAGTCAGTTTAAAGGGGCCGTACCTGATTTTTACTGTTTTGAAACGTGAAAAACAGAACTCATTCATGTTAAACTCTTTACATCAGTCACATGTATCGCTCACTTTCCTAATGCTGCCCAAGCATCCTAAATATTCACCGCCATGAGTTTATACGCACTTTTCTCGAGTCTCTGTAAAGCTAACAAACGTTAGCATGCTAACAATGCATTTCTTGTTTCTCGTAGAATAAAACACTTTATAAATAGATGCTAGAAAGGGCTGTGGTCTCATTTTCATCTGAACAGATGCTTTTACAACATATCTGTGCTGGAGCAACACAGTTTTTACTTTATTACATGATCAGGTACATGAACTAGTTCTGTTTTTCACGTTTCAAAACAGTAAAAATCAGCTCCTTTAATGTGACCTTTAATGTGTGTGTTCAGACTGCTTCGTAGAAAGGGTTTCAGAGGTTGTCATCCGGACGCTGTTTAAAGATCGAGACGTTTCGACTTTTATCCCAAAGTCATTGTCAATCAGAGAGCTGGTATGGGAACTTGGGCTTATATGCTACTCTAAGTACTGGGAGTCCTGCCCCCAGGGAGGAGTCACTGAAACCTGTCTTGTAAGAAAATTGTTTGTGTCAGCAATCAATCAGCAGTGAGGAGGGAGCTACAGCCAACTATCAATAACAATAGACCTTAGTCACAGGTGAAACTAGGTGAGGCCAACCATTAATCAACAAGATAGACCTATTAATCAAGTCCCAGGTGACAAACAAACAATTTTCTTACAAGACAGGTTTCAGTGACTCCTCCCTGGGGGCAGGACTCCCAGTACTTAGAGTAGCATATAAGACCATGTTCCCATACCAGCTCTCTGATTGACAATGACTTTGGGATAAAAGTCGAAACGTCTCGATCTTTAAACGGCGTCCGGATGACAACCTCTGAAACCCTTTCTACGATGGACCACACCTGGACGAATGAGGGTTTACATCGACGTGTTCAGACTGCTGTTATTTTGAAAAAGATCTGATTTATCTGATCTAGGTCACAATGTTAAAAAAGAAAATAAAATTTGATCTGCAGTGCCAAATATTTGTAATAATGCTGGCACTTTCTGTGAACATTTCTCTTGCATTTTTCCGTGTAATTCTTCTGAATGTGTCTCACCCCACAGTTTGTCGTTGAGTTTCTCTCCGAGCGCATACAGCAGTGTCACCACCGTCATGTTGAAGGCAAAGAACACCACCAGTCCGACCCCGCTGAAGTATTTGAGGAGGGGATAGACCCAGATCCCCACCGACAAGTAGACCCAGATGATCCTAAACCGGAGCACAAGAGAGAGATCGTAACTCAGTTGTATCTAAGCATCAGAACGTCATGTACTCGAAAAGAAACAGGTTTTTCTTGTGTTTTTCTCGGCAATGTGCAAAGTATGTGCTGAGTTATGTACGTTATGGACAAAATGCACTTATTGTGTCATAACTTGAGTGTTGTGCTGTAAGATTTCATTGCAATCAAATCAAAATCACAACTTCAATGGCTGCAATTAGCAAAAATGCAACAACAAAAACTATGGTCAAATTGCTTTTAACTGCGTCATAATTTGTCTTGTGCAATGAAAATCTAATTTACTAGGGCTGCAAGATGAATCCAAACCAAATCAATAATGCAATTTGAATCGTTGAAGTTAGAATAGTTTTGTTTTTTCCTCTTTATCAGACATTAGATGATGAGCAAGAGATGATCGCAGCGTTCTGAATTTTAGCAATGAGTGACATAAATGCATGAGAATCAATGGCTTTTAATTATATTTTTCCTCTAAAATAAAACTGAAATGTGAAAAAGCTGTTAAAGTCTAATAAAAATGTAAAAGTCTACAATTCTGCTAAAATATTTAGTTTGTACTTGACATCTAAAAGAAGAAAATCAAGTAAACAGTTGTAGAAAACAGGAACACTGCAGCTGTATGCTCACATTTATCACTGACACAGACTTTAAGATCACACACAGTTGAGCTAATTAATTACCGTTCTCTGAGTTTCTGAGTCCAAGTAATTAATTGTTGTGCGGCAGTTGGAGATTTAGGACACTTCAAGAAACCTCAAGAATACACGAATACACAATTTGATTTGAGCAAAACAAAAGCTGTACAGACAAAAATTAGGCCAAAGTAAAGAAAAAAACATATTTTATAAGTTTGTGCTGCCTATAATATAAAAGAATGTCTCTGCGTAACCTTTGTTGGCTGATAAAGAAGAAATAACCAAACTATTCTACGAAAGAAGACAATATCAATATTCTTAATCTATTTGCGATCAGAAAATGATTGAGTTTATGTTAATGAGTTGTAATCCGTCTGCAAACCACATTGTACGGGATCGTCTCTTATAAAGTCTATAAATTCTGTCATATTTACAGTTTAAATCTCTCAAAACATGTTCTGAAATGCATGCGATTCTTGTATTCATTTAGCAGTTCACATTTCAGTCTTCTCTCTGAATGTGAACTGTGAAATGAATCTCAATTTTAAAAGATAACTGCAAAATATACTTAACACTTTTGCTAAATGCATCTTTTCTCCACATCATTTGACGCTATATCCTTGAGCATTTTAATTGGTTCAAGATTAGTTTTGCAAAGGATGTTGAGTCTAGCTACATTGCATGACATTTTTGCTCTTGTTCTGCGTTAAATATGTTAAATATGTGAGCTAGTTAGTAGACAGTTATGAAACAAGGGTGAAACAACTTGTTCCAAAAGCAGGACATCATTCATTGTCAGTGAAGCAGTGAATGTGGGCAGCGTGCAAAGACTAACAAAACACATATCTTCAGTTATGTTTTTACTAGAATGCAAGTTCAGCGTACAAAGGTGTGCATAAGCATGAATGTCTTTGATATTGTAAAGCCAGAGGGAGTTCCTGACACTTTAAACTCTTGCAGATGCTAAACACTTGCACAATCGACTTAAAGGGTGTGTGGATAAAGTATCTCTCTGTATCTGACCTAAACTGCACTAAAAAGAGCACAAGAGTTCATACAAAAAAGAACTATTTAGACAGAAATGTACAAGGAAATAGTGTATTTATATTAAACTCACCATTCACTCCAAAATCTTTAGTTACAGCTAACTTTAGCTAACCTTTTTGCTGTTTTTGTCACATAAATCATTCATCAATCATCTAAATTAAATACTTCGACTAGTAAAAATGTTGCTTGACTAACCACCATCGACTGATTAATCGACTAAACAACTAAAGAATTACAGCCCTGATTGGATGTCTTTATTCATACATTAAGGTACATTTGTTTGATGGAGTGATTAAGAGGCACCAGACATTATTTAAAAGACAATGTGTAAGATTATTTGATGTAAAGTTGTCTAACCCTGTGAGAAAGTCAAATAATTCCTTGCTTTGGAATGTCATTTTACTTCTTCAGCTAAAACTTTCCCTGGACCCTCTTTTATGAGCTCTAAAGTCACTTCTGGGGAGTTCCTTTTTCACTTAACGTTCATAAAAGTTAATTACATGAATGCTTTGTAACTAAATAAACAAATAAACAATGCTACTTATGTTTCCTCACACTTTAAGCTTTGAGCAACAGATTTAAAGGAGACATATTGTGTTTTGTTCATTGTAAACTTGTAATTTTGATCTAAAACAGCTCCGAAATAAACAGGTCCATTGATTTTAAAGTACAAGCATGTGGGCGGGGATAGGGGGTAGGTGAAAACAGGAATTTTCTGAGCACTCGAGCCTCAGTTGAAGAACAACACAGGGTTAACTCAAACATTGAAGAATCAATCAAAATACAACTTTTGAGTGTATTAATTATGAGGAAACACAGTTGTAACAAGATTAAAAGTGAGTTCAAGTTGATTTATGATACAGTATGTCTCCTTTAAGCATGTAAGGCTTAATATCGCAGTATGATTTAATGTGAAGTTGTTTATGTTTATATGTTACACCATTGTAATTCCTTGCTTTTCAATCTTTAGCTGAAACCTTCCCTGAACGCTCTTTGGTAAGCTATAAAGTGGCTTCTGGGGAGTTCCCTTTTTACTGAACTGAAAGCAGATTAAAAGTGTCTGCACCCGCATTTCAGACACATAAAATAATGAAACTTCATGGAGGAGTATTGTCTTTTATCAGTTTATCACATATCAGTTTCATGTTGACAGGAGCCTGCATAAAAGTACATGCTATGAACTGCTTCCAGACGTTTTATAATTAAATATGTAAATAAATAAACCAACTTCTATGTGTCCTCAATATACAGTATGGCAGTTAGTTGTAGCCCAGTTTAAGTTGCAATTGTAGAAGTAAATGCATAACAATTACACTGCTATTTTTCTGTGTAACAATCTGAAAACATGAAATATGATCTCTGCTTTTGTCTTTTTAATCTGCTATTTTTCTACCATATTTCTGCTTAACTTAAATCAGTAGTAAATGGGGATTTGTCCTATTCTCCTCACCCTTATTACTATGAAACAAATAATCCGTCAGATATCTTTGGTCTAAATGAGTTTTGACACTTACCAGGATAAATAAGACACACCCACGAGGCTCAGTGCAGTCACAGCTTGTTTGGTCTTTGGGTAAAAATGTGGCTGGAGCAACACCTCTGCTAATAAAATGGGGAAGACAAATGTGTGCTGTGGAGAAGAATGCATATTTATTAAAATATGTATAAGATTAGTGCATGAATCCTGTGTATTGGGTGTGAAGTTGAAGAGTACGGACCATAGCGTGGTTCATCCAGGGAGGGAAGAAGGTGTCAATTGTGGCCGGATAAACCAGTTCTCTGTCATAAGCGAAAATGGACCAGAACAACAGGACGACAAACTAAAAACATGACAAAAATACAATGGAAATTAATGTATATTGTGCCATTCATAAAAGTGACACAAAGTGCTTCAGAAATATACAAATAAACAACAGAAATCTAAAACAAAATACACATTAGAGCATTTAATAACAACATTAAAACAAACAATGGTCAAAACAACAGTTCATAATTGCATGAATAATGCACAATGTAATGCTGCGTAAACAATATGAAAAAGTTATAAGGTGCACTTTGTAACTTTTCTGATCTGCTTGTCTCCATGGAAATGTCATTGCTTTGCCTGGAATGTTCCACAGTATGGCATTAAACCTTTATATCTTGCATTTCTTCAATTAATTGTGTTTCATGAAAACATGCATTCTTATAGTGAGTGCTCGCCTCTAAACAGATCTGTCCTGTAACTTGGCCTGTTGGTGTCACCTGCTTGTCTCCATGGAGATAGATAAGTTTAGACATTTCAAGCAAAGCAATAATATCTCCAAAGATAGTTGGCATCCAAGGGAACACCCACAGACAGAGCTCCATGAGGGAAATGATCGATTCATTTTAATGTAGAACTGCAGCTCTTTAACCCAGTGTTCAACAGCCTCAAGCACACGTGCCAAATATAGACACGGAGACATGGAGAAGAATAAAGTGGCTGAACAACCAGTTATCCAAGAATGCTAATGTTAGCTGTGGGCTAAATGCTACCGTGATGCTAGCCACGCCTGCTGTGGGCCTATTTTATCTACAGAACAATTAATTTACTTTTCTGAGATGAATAAAGTTGCTTTTTATAGAGATCCCCCCACTCCAGACCACACTCTCTAGTATGGCACTGTTTTTTTTTTTTTTGCAGAGTCACACTAAAACAAATAAATCCTTAAAGATGAGGTAGTAAGCTGTAGGTGGATGTCAGACTTCACAAATGAAATGAAAACTTCCCCGGCGACACTTCTGTGTTGATAAATGGAGGTGTTTGTGGGTCAATGCTAATGCTAATGCTAATTTTGAAGCATAACGAAGATGAAAATAAAACAAATTAAAAAAACAAATCTAATAAAAAAATAATAAAAATACAATAATACAATAAATAAAAACAATCAGATAGTTTTTTGTTCTTTTTTACTTGGTTGATTCTTTACAGTACATTTTACGTTTTAGTAAAAGTTACCATTAGCTGTGAGAAATGGTTAGGTTAGCCAACTGCTACTGAGCACATTGAGACACATAGCAGAACCTCCTTTTAATTTAAATTATTTTTAAATGAAAAGTTAAAAAGTGCATCTTTCAATAAAAAAAAATACACCAGTGCTACATTAAAAGAAAAAATATATATACAGAGTGAATTCCTGTCTTGAACTGTCACACAGATAAAAATGAAACCAGTTTGAATTCAAAGAAGTAGAACAAGGATGAAGATTGTTGTGGTTTGTTTGTTCACACAGACAGCTTGTTGGCAGCACTTTAAATGTAAAATTATGGTGCTAATTTTAACTCAGGTGCATTTTTAGCTTTGCTGGTTTAGTCTTTAGCCAACTTAAGGAGCAATAAAGAAAGTTTGTTTTCTTTTCTGTGCAATAATCTCTGCAACACTAAAATAACTAAAACACTAAACTGACACTAAAATATGTTTTCATTGGATTTACAAGTCTGCATCTGTCAATATAGTTTAATTAGCAGGTTTAATTTATTAGTTTTATGTTTTTTTTAAATATTAAATCCAGTTGTGTGTATTATAATTGTTGTCACTCACCATTCCCACTGGAAACCCAAACACGGCGAACAGCAGGTCTTTACATTTGTTCAAAGAGCTTTTCTTCCCGTCCTGAAGGTCTGAGGCTGCAGCCAGGCCGAAGAACGTCATCTGCAACAACTTCATCAAACAAGGCAACGTTATACTTTACTTTCACAACTGTACAACCTTTTCCAAATTTAAAATGCAATGACTCTGGATATTGTGACTAAATTTGGTTGTGCCATAATTTTTCTTTTTTATTTTCTCTCTCTCTCACTCTCTTTTTTTTCTTTTCTTTCTTTACATTTTGATTTGTTGTCTTCTCTCTGGTCCTGTGTGGACTGTGTTAAACGTAAATGTTTTAAATAAATAAATAAAATACAGCATTATACATCTAAAACTAACTTCCAAATGTAAGATGTGTAGAGGTGTAACATCAAAAGCTGAAAAGGACAGTTTATATTTCATTTCTAAACTTTGTCATCAAGAACTTATTAAATTCACCCATAGCCTCTATAAAAGGTTTATGTATTTATCCGTTTATTTATTAATTGAAATGTGTGTGTGTGTGTGTGTGTGTGTGTGTGTGTGTGTGTGTGTGTGTGTGTGTGTGTGTGTGTGTGTGTGTGTGTGTTGGTTTAAGTTGGTTTTTTACTCAAATACTACTTTTCAACACAATTTTAGAAGCGTTTTAGATCCCACTTGACGAAACATAATCAAAACTGAATTGTGACTAAATCGGGTCTAAATCTAAACATTCTCTGAGCTCTGGCCAATCATTGTTTTTAATTTTAAATTTAAGTTTAAATGTGTTTTTAATCAGAACAGGGATGAGCAGCAACAGCCGTGAGACATAATTTTGACTTGTCCAAATGCATAGTATTCTGTAACTTTTATTACTTTAAACGTAACTAATTACAATTACTATAATTATACTCATTAACAAGTACAAAAACAAGTTTTACAATCTACTCAAAATATGTTATTATCCCAAGAACTCTACTCAATTACAGGAACTTGTATCTTTAAGTAGTTACTTTCCCTTAGTTACTACTCCCAGAGCAGAGGAGTTCAAATGTAAAAGTACATTTTAAGGTATCTGTACTTTACTTGAGTACTTTTACAGAGGATAGAGTTTACTTTTGCCTCACTATACATTTGAGAATAGGTATCTTTACGTTTTACTCCACTTTTACTCAACTTTTGCACTGGACTGAAAAGTACTTTATTTTATGTTTTAAGCCTGAGGGGTTTATTTTATTTATTTATTTATTATGTAGCTAATTTTTGCATACATCTTGATTACATTTTAGTGCAGGTTTTGAGTAAATTGGGCTGTATTGTTTCTGATGACTAAAAATCAGGACAATTCTATATCAAGATCACAATTTGATCCTTTAAATAGTTCTCAAAAGCGATGTGAATTACTTTACTTTCTACTCTTAAAAGTAATTTCCACAATGTGTATTTTTTGATGATATACTTTTACTTGATGTTTTGCTCTTGTATCTGTACTCTCACTTAGCTAACAGAAGGCTATGCAGGTAAAGAGAAATGATGTAGGCCTATCAATAATAAGCTCCATTTGGTTAGAAAATAAAATGAACTACTCACCAGATTTAGAAAAGTGAGGTATTTCCATGGCCCTCCATACACAAAAATCCCTGGTGGCAATTCTTCCCCATCTTTAGCAGCAAGACTTTGAACCACAAATGCATACCAACTAAAAACTAGAACATGAAACACGGTCCTCAAGTTTAGAGCCATTTTAATTTACAGTTAAACACAAACCGGCTATGCACACTACTTTTCTATCTGGACTATTTCTACAGCTGCTGCTCGAGGTTTGACGATCAGCGCGGCTCAGATCCTTTATATGGAGGTGACTTTAAAACAAGGGCCTTCTGTTGAATGCAGTGGGCTTTCATAATCAGGACTGTGTTACATGTGACTGTTACGTTACAATGAGATTATCTGGTTTAGTAAGACACAGAGTGCAGGAGCAATTAGACAAGGAATATAAAAAAATGATTTTGTGTGAGCAGCAGTTTAAGTAAAACTGCAATTGTTCTGTAATTTATTATTTGCGGTTATATTTTACTAAACCGGGATTAAACCAGGTCTAAACCAGGACTGAACTAGGATTTGACTGGGACTAAACTGGCACTAAACCAGGAGTAAACTAACCAGGACTAAACTGTGACTAAGTCTGGACTAAAGCAGGACGTCACCAGGACTAAAGGACTTCACGGTCACTAAATCAGCACTAAACTGGGACTAAACCTAAACTAAACTGGGATTAAACCTATTCTAAACTTTTACTAAACCTAGACTAAACCTGGGCTAAACCGTGACTAAACCTAGACTAAACTGGGACTAAACTGGGACTAAACCAGGACTAAACCAGGACTCAGGATTTAACTAAACCGTGACTAAACCAGGACTTAATCTGGACTAAACTGTGACTTCACCAGGGCTAAAGGACTTCACTGTCACTAAACTTTGACTAAACCAAGTCTAACTAAACCTGGACTAAAGTTGGACTAAACTGGGACATCACCAGAACTAAACTATGACTAAACCAGGAATAAACTGGGATTTAACCATGAATAAATCTGGACTAAACCAAGACTAAACTGGAACCTGTACTAAGGACTTAACTGTCACTCTGGACTAAACTAGGACTAAACCAGGTCTAAACCAGGATTTCACCAACTGAGACTAAACTGGTGTTAAACCTGGAGAAAACTGGGACCAGGATTTAACCAAGACTAATCTGGTACTTTACCAGGACTAAACCAGGATTAAATTGTGAATAAACCAGATCTAAAGCAGTGTTTTTCAACCTTTTTCGAGTCACGGCACATTTTTTCGGGAGTTAAAATAAAAGACCTCACAACACAGCCCTACAACACAAACGAAACACTAAACACAACAGAAATAGCATTTATAGAATATTCTACTTGACTTGGAGGTGAATACTATATTTCAGACACAAGTTGGAACATATGAAGCAGATGTGGGAGAAATGTGGAAGTGATTCGACCTAAAAATGTCAAATTTGTCAAGTTTAGAGTGACATAACATTTGGTAGCCACAATGACCCAGAACCCAAAACACAGACTTTGTGTAACACTTTATTTAAGCATTATTCGACAAATTTCATTGATATATAAGTGAAACAGGCCCTGCTCTTTTAAAGGAGGATTAAAAGGGGTTTGATAAAGTGGAAGTGAGCGTTTGGCTTGTTAAATCTGGTATAGAAAAAGGAAATTCCAACCAACCAAATGCAAGAAGGATTATTGCATAATTTCTCTAAATTACAGAGATCTCCTATTTTGTGTGTCCCAGTTTACTTCCATTTATGTGGTTTGCATCTGAGAAACAGGGTGGCAAAACTGGATTATGCTACAAGTGGGTGCAAGTATATATATTTTGTAATTCAATCCCATACTCTCCATTTTAAGGTATGGTAAATGATTTTTTTTTTTAAATCGTTCCATAGAGCCAAAATATTTAAGATCTTTAAGGATTACATATATTTTGTTCAATATTTATCCATGACAGGGTTTACCTCTCGGAATGGGACCATATCCAAATATTACGT
The DNA here is from genome assembly GCA_019453435.1 of Rhinogobius similis. NCBI lineage: Eukaryota > Metazoa > Chordata > Actinopteri > Gobiiformes > Gobiidae > Rhinogobius > Rhinogobius similis. The sequence goes on from CM033634.1 coordinate 10,736,416, forward strand.
AGTTGTGCAACATAATACAATTTAAAATCAGGAAAGTTTATACCTCTCTTTACAGGTGGTGCTTTTAGTTTTGATAATTTAATCCTCACATGTTTGTAAGACCATATACATTTTTGTTGTTCATTTTTTGTACATTTTTGTTTGTAAGACCATATAAATTTAGACAACGATGCATCAATGGTCGTGAAGAATGAAGCTGGACATTTGATTGAGATTGTCCAAAAAAAAGAGAGAAAATTTGGAAGGACTGACATCTTACTTAAATTAGCTCCTCCTATAAGAGAGATTGGCAGGTCCTTCCATTTATATATATTCAATTATCAATTATAGGTAAATGGTTAATTTTATAGATTTGATTTATATCACTGCAGATGGTAATACCAAGAGAGCGAATGCTTTTTAGAGCTCCATCTGAGGCCGCTCAGTCTTAATGCAGAGCTGTTCATGGACATCATTTCACTTTTGGCATAACTGATTTTATATCCTGAAGCTTTACTATACTCTTCTAAAAGCGACATCAAGTGAGGCATAGATTTTTGAGGGTTGCTCAAAGAAATGAATAAATCATCTGCACACAAAGCCGTTTTAAAATCTTTGTAACTGATTCTAATTCCTTGTATGTCTTTATTATTACGCAGTGCCGTTGCAAATGGCTCAATAGCTTTGGCAAATAAAAGTGGTGAAAGGCAGCAGCCTTGGCGACAACCTCGTTCCAGGGTAAAGGGTTTGGATGTGATACCATTTGGTCCTTATCCATTTAAGAAAAGAGTATCCAAAATTCATAGCATGTAATGTTTTAAAAATAAAATTCCATTCAATACAGTCAAATGCCTTTTCATCCTTATCATTGGTCTGTAAGAGCTGCATAATTGCTCATCTTTTCCAGATAAATAAATCAAGAAAACCTTGGCAGCTTCCACTAATGAATTAGGTAATTTTCCTTTTTTATAAGATTCTCTAAACATGTTAATTAAAGAATTCTGTGGGGAACCCATGAGGTCCTGAGGCCTTGTTATTCAATCAAAATTCAAAATTATTATCTTGACATTATTTTTAAAATCTTAATTTTGTCTATAGCCCTCTGTCTGTCCCATTACAGTTAAAAGTAAGTGATTATGATAAAACTATTAGAATATGACATTGTATGAGCTTTCTTCACAGCATATTTTATTTAAAGGTGCTCTGTTCAACTTTTCTGAATGTTATTGCTTTGATAGAAAGGTTTTATCCATGGATCTTGCCTTTTTTGCACTTATTTTTGGATAAACTTTGAAAGCAATAGCTCTTAGTTGAATATTTATAACTAAAACAGTAAATATTTTGTAGGTTGAATGCTCCTTACATAATTCTTTCATAAATGTACATGTTTCTTTGCACTAACGTCACCCCGACGAGTCTTAATCTTAACAACAGACTCATAGGCCAAACTATTTACACAGAATTGTAAAGCTATTTATAGAATTAAGAACACTGTGATGGATTAAACGGTTAAATTTAAACTGTTGCAAATCCCAGGATGGAGGCGTGACGTGCCTGTTTTTGTCCTCAGGGTGCACCAGACCTCACTGATCCGTGCCATTTTACTGGTCATAGTGCAGACAGTATTATAACGCCCCTGCAAACATTTTAACTGTTTTATCTCCATCTAAACGAGTGATTGACCTGCCGAACACAAAATCACCAGACGGATCAAAACAGCTGAAAAAGGTTATTGGTTTACAGTGCGTTTCTGTTATTTAAACAAGCTCCAAATGTAGAGTGAGGCAAAGATTTCAAGAAATAGATGAAAAATTCCACAGTTTAATTTATTTCATTAAAATTAAAACATTATAACATGAATTGTGACGCATAATGTTTTTATTGGCCAAGTCAAAAAGATATTGGCCTTTGAATTTAAACAGCAATCCTATCCTCAATTTGCGAGGTCAGTCAGCCTCTGGAAGCAAGATCTATAAGCTCTAAACAATGAATGACCTGCCAATCTTTGATGCTCTTTTATCTTTAAATTATTATTGTATTCTTCCAGCTAATCCATCTGCAGAAAATCTGTAGTTGAAAATGTTTACTTCAGCCAGGAGTTTCATTTACGATTAATTTCTCTCCATTTGTCTTTATCCACAGCTCAGACTCAGCTCCTCGGCTCAAACCTTTTCACTGGGTCTAAATAAATCTAAATCTATCACTAAAACCTGTCATGTGTTGAATGTGTGTAGTTTGTTAAATAAAGAGGAACGTAAAAAGACTGAGTCCCGCTGTATTACTCAGGCTGCACTACAGCGTCTATTCACAGGCGCGATCCCACTACTGAGCGGCACGGGGGCTTTGACCTGCTCCGTTTCCGACCTGGGCCGGTGCACCCCTCCTTAGACGACCTGGTGGTCCCGGGCTCCCCCAGGAGCACCATATCGATACCGAACTTAGTGCGGACACCCGATCGACATAGTCCACTGCAGCTCAGAGCTCCTGAGCTCAAACGATCCTCAGCCTCAGCCTCCCGGTAGCTTGGATTACAGGCGCGCGCCACCGCACTCGGCGACACCCACAGGGCTCACGAGGACATTTGGGGTTTACATGTGTGACGTCATTGGTCTAAATTGGAGGTGTGTTCAAGTACCTTTGTATAAACGATGAAAGAACTCTATCTCCCTGGAGTTCTTTCATCGTTTATACAAAGCTATCATCATGTGGTAAGTGTGATGTTTTTGTGTCTATGAAATCCTTTGTAGTTATTCAAACTCGGCAGCAACAAGTTCCATTCATAATTCATGTTTTTGTCCTGCTCTTTTTCCAGGGACCAATTCAAGCCATTTTCGCGAGATGAGCTGTTTGAGTTCCAGGGCATCTGGATGAACCATTATTACACAGACAACTGGGATAACGTTCAGAGTTTCCAGGCAAAGCCAGATGACATAGTGATACTCAGCTTCCCCAGATCAGGTTTGTTTATGTCGAAGAAAAGCACTTTTGATATTAAAGTCAAATTGTTAAGCATCTCTTTTGTCTTGTAGGACACACCTGGACAAGTCACATAGTTGAACTGTTGTGTTATGGAATACCTCCAGAAAATGCAGCTACTGTTGAAATATTTAAAAAAGTTCCTACTTTGGAGATTAGCCTTCCACTAAAGAATGGTAAAAACTAAGATTGTTCATAAAAGGTGAGGTCTGTCAATCACAATATAATCTGTGCTGTGTTTCAGGGGACACTCTATCTGGAACCAAACAGATACATGCTATAACCACTTCTCCTCGACTCATCAAGAGTCACCTCCCTGCTCAGCTTTTTCCAAAATCTTTTTGGGAAAATAACTGTAAGGTATTTGTAAATTTAACATCTTAAAAGTATGTGTAGCGTTTAGGGAGCTGGATAGAATTAAGGCTAAAGCACAGGATGGACCTAAATCCAAATGTGAAAAGATTCAAACGCTTTGAGGCCACAGTCCAGTGCATGAGGCTCAGTGACTGGAGTCCATGAGCAAAGCACTCCATGGGTCGTTCTGGGAGTGAACACCACCATTTCCTCTGGAAACACACATGAGGCATGAGACAGTCTGTGACTAGACTTTTTTTATTTGTGTAGCTTGTGTATGTGGCTCGGAACCCGAAGGACGTGATGGTTTCTTATTACCACTTTGAACGGATGTTTTTATTAAATCCGGAGCCAGGAGACTGGAGCAGCTACTTCCAGAGATTTCTGCAGGGCAAGAGTATGTGAGCAGTGACTGTGGCCCAATAACTTAAACCATCATGAATCATTAAGCTGTGCACTTTCTCCCGATGCAGTGGTGTATGGATCTTGGTACGATCACGTTAACAACTGGTGGAAGAAAAAAGAGACCTACCCCAACCTGCATTTCATCTTTTATGAAGATATAATAAAGGTATGTCTTGTGTTTAAGGACAGACCTATAAATGTAGTTTGATTTAATTGTGTTTTGTTTCAGAACCCAAAACAAGAAATAGATAGACTTTGCAGCTTCCTTGGTTTGTGTCGTTCCTCGGAGGAAAAAGACAGAATTGTAGCCAAAGTGCAGTTTGATGAAATGAAAGAAAATCAAAACGTCAACTTCTCAACTTTTCCAGGAATGGATTTCAGTGCCACAAACACATTCATAAGAAAAGGTATAATCAAATATTACGTCATAACGTCCATGACAAATGATTATAATGGTGCAATATGTGTCTGTTTGGCAGGGAGGGTCGGAAACTGGATGAACCATTTCACTGTGGCACAAAATGAAGAATTTGACAAAGATTTCAAGAAAAAAATGGAAAGTTCCACATTTCCAGCGTTTCTGAGTGGTTTGACAAACACTCCTTGATTTTTAAAAATATATTTTGAGACATTCTGTGATTAATCCTAGTTTCAGCATTAAAATAAAAGATGTTCTACTTTGCTTTTGCCTCCACTCTGTATTTTAGAATGTTCTTGTTTACCAACTTTTAAATGGTTTAGGCCAACATGATAATATGGGAAAAATGTAGCTCTTGCTGTTCAGAGGTACTTTGTCCAGTAGGAGGTGCCTGTCACCTGCGATATTAAGCCAATTATCGTTCAACACACTATGACGTCACACAGGTAAACCCCAAATGTCCTCGTGAGCCCTGTGGGTGTCGCCGGGTGCGGTGGCGCGCGCCTGTAATCCAAGCTACCGGGAGGCTGAGGCTGAGGATCGTTTGAGCTCAGGAGCTCTGAGCTGCAGTGGACTATGTCGATCGGGTGTCCGCACTAAGTTCGGTATCGATATGGTGCTCCTGGGGGAGCCCGGGACCACCAGGTCGTCTAAGGAGGGGTGCACCGGCCCAGGTCGGAAACGGAGCAGGTCAAAGCCCCCGTGCCGCTCAGTAGTGGGATCGCGCCTGTGAATAGACGCTGTAGTGCAGCCTGAGTAATACAGCGGGACTCAGTCTTTTTACGTTCCTCTTTATTTAACAAACTACACACATTCAACACATGACAGGTTTTAGTGATATTTGAGCAGATCTTATTGGACTGATCCTGTGCCTTCGTCTGTGCTTCAATCTTGGAGAGTGCTTCTACTGCCCCCTACTGGACAAAGGTGCCGCTTTTCTCAACACCAGCAGAGGCATGTTCTCATTTTAGATAATAATTCCTGTTCCATTTTGCCGGAAAAACATTCCTTCTTTGTCTGCCCTGGGGCAAACTGACAGAAGCGGTGCTACCGATCTGCGTCATCGGCGCCTCTGACCACTGCCAATCATTCGCGCAGACACCACTCTCAAATTAGGGTGGGTGTCATGCCAAAGGACACAACGACATTTCCTCCAGTCGCCCTCCTGTGGCATGGTGTTCCAAACCAGATCTGATCAGGCTTTGACAAGCAGCAGAGATGCCTCCCTTTAAAACGGAAACTTTTTTTTTTTTTTTTACAACAATACTAGAGGCTGGGTCTTTGGCCTCAAGAAACAAATCTGATTTAAAGCTTGTACTGCATGTCACCTTTTTGTGAACATATATGGTTATTTTTGTGTCATGTGCAATGTATTTTGCCAAATTAGTTAAAGATGCTCACTCAAAGTGTGTGGTTTAGTTTATGTGGCACTTTTTACTTTAGAGCGGTCCAGGCACTTTTGTCCAGTAGGAGGCAGTATAAGACTGATAAAACTGCACTCTCTCCAAGACTGAAGACATAGAAGGATCAGTCCAATAAGATCTGCTCAAATAACACTAAACCTGTCATGTGTTGAATGTTTGCAGTTTGTTAAATAAAGAGGAACGTAAAAAGACTGAGTCCCGCTGTATTACTCAGGCTGCACTACAGCGTCTATTCACAGGCGCGATCCCACTACTGAGCGGCACGGGGGCTTTGACCTGCTCCGTTTCCGACCTGGGCCGGTGCACCCCTCCTTAGACGACCTGGTGGTCCCGGGCTCCCCCAGGAGCACCATATCGATACCGAACTTAGTGCGGACACCCGATCGACATAGTCCACTGCAGCTCAGAGCTCCTGAGCTCAAACGATCCTCAGCCTCAGCCTCCCGGTAGCTTGGATTACAGGCGCGCGCCACCGCACTCGGCGACACCCACAGAGCTCACGAGGACATTTGGGGTTTACATGTGTGACGTCATTGCCCTATTGGGAGATGATTGGCTTAAACTGCAGAGGAGAGAAAAACAACGAAAATACCATAGACCAGGTCTATGGAAAATACCTAAGCAGACAACGGCCACATGATTTATTTAAACCCAGTGAAAAGGTTTGAGCCGAGGAGCTGAGTCTGAGCTGCGGATAAAGACAAATGGAGAGTCGTTAACTGAAACCCTTATCCTGGCTGAAGTAAACATTTTCAACCAGAAATTTGATGAAGATGGCTCAGTTGGAGGAATTCAGTGATCAATCTAAAGATGAAAAGAGGCTTATAAATAATTGGCAAGTCGTTCACTGCTTAATGGTTCTGTTTAGGAGGCGGACCTGCTCTGCACATGAGAGATGGCGGTTTTGTTTGCGGAATGGTCGTTACAGTGTCTTCCACCAGTCTCTCTATCAGTTCATTTACATCAAGTGTGATGATGTTTTAAGCGCCACAGAAATAAAACTGATGGAGAATCATTACTATTATTATTTTTATATTGATAACTTCACATCATCCAATATACGGTATTGCATGGTCAAGTCACCAAGGAGTAAATCTTACCATTCATTCATTCATTCATTTTCTACCGCTTATTCCCGTTAGGGGTCGCGGGTGACTGGAGCCTATCCCAGTGACTTTGGGCCTTAGGCGGGGTACACCCTGGACAGTGGCCAACTCGTCGCAGGACTGACACAGAGAGACAGAGACAAGGACAGACAACCATTCACTCTCACATTCATTCACTAGGGACAATTTAGACCATGTGAAATAAATTTAAAATAAACACAAAGAATTTAAGTTTTAAAATTTTATTTACAAGGTTTTCCTTTACTGACAAAGTCTAAAGGCAGCTGTGGTGATATAATTTCATCATAGAATTTAACAAATCATTTCCAAAATAAATGTGGTTGGGATACCTCAAAATAAAGCCCTTTATTTCTAAGCAAAAATAGCTATAATAAAATCTGGAACGCAAGAAAATGGAGTAAGAAAATGTGTTTCTAATGAACTTGCAACATTGTAGTACAACAATCAAATCACAAATGACGTTCAATGTTTGAGAACAATATGATCCAAAAATAAAATAACAATAAAAAGCAACAGTGTCCATTGCACAAAACCAGAACATTTCCTGCCTGATTTGTTACTTGATTTAATCCAAGTACATCCACAATACAGTGTCCACCAATATCCTTAAATCCAAGTATTAGCCTTTGCAAACTGACTACTTGTAGAAATCACAGTTTTGGCATGATACTTAAAAAATATATTGTAAACTAACAATGCTGTACAACACAAAACAGTCACTTACATTGCACTGAACCCATAAAGTCGTCATTTCCTTAACTTTTCTTTGAATAATAGCTGTAAAACATGATCAAAAATTAGATAATTTTGAGTAAGAGAACTGCTATGGTGCAAATGGACTCAGATTGGGTGGAATATTTTCTTTAGGTGTTATATAGATATATTTAAAACGTAATACAAAACGAACAAATAAAAACAACAGCTTTTGGGTCTAAACTAATTACTAATCACTTTTCTTAAGGTGGATCTCATTCAGCAGTAGAAAAATCATTAAAAAAAAGTCAGGCACTTCTTTCCTTAATGAACAAGCTCTATCACATTTACATTTGGTCTCAGTCCTTTCCAACTGCAACCAACCAAAAATTAATCCTCTATTTTATCACCTTCTTTATGCATTTCTTATTCATAAAACTATCCGTAATGCAAGACTAGTACTTGCTACTCAGTGGCATTGGAGTGTTTAGTAAACACACATTTTAAGTTTATATACATTGCTGAAAAAAGTCTGTGTCAAGATACAAAATGACGTTGCAATAAAAAAAGAAAATATAAGTACTAGACCTCTCCTCTTTGTTCAATCTCGCAATGATGTAAATAAGGTGCCCAGACCCAAGTTACAATAATAATTTTGTCCCTTAAATTTTAATCGACAGATATAATATATATTTTTTTAAAATCAGTGTATCAAAAGGTGCTCCGAGTGGACATATTTCCTCCATTCCTCATTAAATAATTTGCAGCGTTGCATGTTACTTTTAATTTGACCCAAAATTTGTTTAATGTGCTTATTTCTTATTAACCAAAGAGTGTTTTATTGTTCCATTTTCTTACTTTCCATGTGTTAAATCAACAGTTTTGAGAAGCTCTAAAGACGATTGATGTTGAGATTTTTGGTTCTACAAAAAATACATTGAATTGAATTGAAAAATCATCTTGAAAAAAACAAAACAAAGACTATTGTTGCTTTTTCATTTAACTATCATCATACTTCAAATCTACTGTACACTTTCCTATCCTTCCTCATGGTTTGAATCCTCTCCAGTAGTTTATCTCGCTCCTGGTTCGACTTTTGTGGACCCAAAGACGACCTCAAATCATTTTTTCGTTTTGCGTTTTTATCTGCCTCATCCTCCTTTTCATCGTCGGTCACTGGAGCTTCTTTGGCAGGATTTGACTCATTTCGAGTTTGACTATTCGCAGATATTTGTTCTAATAATATCTTAGTATCGTCTCTTAAATTACTGCTTGAGATGACGTTCGCAGTGGAAGTAAGATAGCGGGACTTTGATTGTTTTGGCTGAGCTGCAGATGGCGCTGTTTCATTAGCTTTTGCAGATTCTGTATTTTCCTTGGTGTTGTCATTGGTATCTTTGCCCTTCTGTTCATTTTCACCAGCAGCAGATTTAGAAATGTCTTTATTGACGATGTTAGATTCTTTGTCTGAAGTTTTTGCTTCTGTAGTCATTTCTGAGGTAGCTGAACTCGTTGTAGATTGGTCAGTTTCACTTGTACCACTCGAAATCTCAGTTGTCGATTCGATTTTCTCATCTTTTGATTCAGTTTCGTTGCTAACATCTTTCTGGCTATCAATATTAGCTGTTTCAGAAGGTTTATATGCATCTTCAGTAGTTTTAGCTGCATTTTCCAAAGTTTCTGGCTGTTTTGTTGGTTTGGAGGTTATTGGAGAAGTTGGTGACTGGCTAACTTCACTTGCATTACTTGACACATCTGTTTTTGATACTTGATCTTTTTTATCTGCTACATTTTCAGAAGCTGCAGACGCCTCATGAGTTACAACTTCAGAAGTTTTGTCACCCGTTTGCGCATCCCGTGTTGCTGGAGAAGTTTTGATCTCCACCTTACTCAAATCATTAGTTCCATTACTTTCTACCGGTTTTGTTTTCGATTGAGAGTCCTGGACGTTTGGACCAACGCCTTCTGTCGAACTCTCCAAACAAGCTTGTTCAGTAACAGACTCTGATTGCGCTTTAATTTCAGAAGTCTGATCTCTTGTTTTGACCTCTGCAGCTGGTGGGATGACTGTACTTGTTTTGGTCTCTGATGATGCAGGGCTTGGTTCAATTTGAAACCGGCTATAAACCTTTATAGGTTTTGTTTCACGTTTTGAACTCTCAGAAGTTGAGACTTTGCTTACCTCACTGCCTTTACTGCTAATTTCAGAAACTTTACTTCCAGTTGTCACGTCTTTTGTAACATTGGTTCCTGGACTCGTTGTTGACTGGTTAGTTGAACTTGTCTCAGCTTCACTCTGTGTTGTAGATACTTTGGGGTCTAAACTTTTAACATCTACGGCTTTTTCTGCTGGTTTGCCCTCCATTTTTGTCTCATTCTTCTGTTCAGAGGAAGCAGGAGATGCCACAATGTCCTTCAATACGGCACTATTTTCTGTAACTTGTGTTGCTTTTGCCGATTGTGTAATTCCAACTTGATCTTGACTTTTGGCTTCAGATTGGGCAGTAGCTGAGTTCAAACTTTCTGTAGATTGGCGTTCTTGCTGTGGCTCGATTTGTTTTAATTTGGAAATATCCGCATCGCCTTCTTTTGCCCCTTTCAACTCTTCAGTTGTCGTTGCTTTCCGCCTTGACGCCGCCTCTATAACTGTTTCCGCTATAGACACATTATCTTCAAAAGTATCATCCATATCAAGCGTAGATGGCATTGGCGACATGCTTATCTCTGAATTTGGCGTTTCGAAATCTGACATATCAGATACACTAGATTCCAACTGACCTGACTTGAACAGATGATGGGGGTCATTTTTAGCGGGTGAAAGTATGTCAGAATCTTCTGACGACATGAACTCGAGGGCTGTGGCAAACGAGGCGGGGCTTGATGTGTTTGAATGAGACTCAAGGGGGACCTGGGGGACCTCCTCAAAATAGGTGATAGAATATTTCGATTTGGAGTCATCGATGGACAAAGGAACGGTGTCTGTTTTATCTTTTGACAGGTTCGCTTCTACTACTTCCTGAGTAGTGACACTTGCCTTTTTCTCAACTGAATCTACTTTACTGTCATCTTTGCTTCTCGATGTTGCAACTTGTGCATTTTTGTCAATTGTCTCTACATTAGACTTCGCCAGAGTTACTTTTTCAGATGTTGATAGAAGTTCGTCTGGCTTTTCTACAGTCTTGGCAACCTCCTCTGGACCAGCAACCTTGGTACTTTGTTGAGCATCAATATTAGATTTTTCTGCCATTTTATCTTGTTGCTGTGGTTTTTCAGATCTTTGAGCGCTGTCTTCAACCTGTTCAGCATTAGATTTGTCATTTCCACTTGGATCTATTGGTTGTTTTTGCTCTATTTTTGGCTTTGACTGTGACGGACTAGGTTTTTCCGTACCAATCTTTATTTCAGTGTCACTAGGTTTGATAGAGGATTCATCCTTTTTAGTAATTTGTGTTTGTTTTGGATCCGAAATACTCAACACAGTTTCTTGTTTGTCTGACTCTACTGAAGCAAATGACTGAGAAGGTCGTGTACTTTCTTGAATACCAGTAGATTTGACAGATTCTTCGACCTTTATTGATTCTTTAGTTGATTCATTTACTTTTCCAGAGATGGCTGTTGTGGGTTTTTCTGTGGCGGTTGATGAAAGTGACCGTGTTAAACTAACCTCTTTAGAATCCTTTGTTTTTTCAACACCACTAGAATCAGATTTTTCAATTGTTTTCTCCTTTTCTGGTTGTTTGTTTTCAGAAATTGTTTTGGCACTTTGTTTTGAATCTTGATTGATCTCAGTTTTGTCACCAATTTCAAACTTTACAACTTTGTCTTGATTATTAGATGCCTCACTCGCCACAGTCTGACTAGGTTCTTCTGTTCCTTCTTCAATTTGAACGACAGTTGAAGTACTCTTTTGTTTGTCTCCAAATGGCTTAAGAAACTCCCTTCTGTGAATAGATGGGGACCATAATCTAGATTTAGGTGTTGCTTCTTTGCTAGCTTCCTGCAATTGCGAGCGTTCGTAGATTCTCGAGGAGAGCAGATCCAACCCTTTTGTTTTTGTAAAATCAGGAACTGAACTGCTGCTTTTTAACTGTGGCTCTTTTGAGATAGCATCAGTGGTAGTATTTGGTTGATTTTCTACAGTAACTTGATTTACATTCTCAGGCACACTCGCTTTATTTGCTTCTTTAGGCTCGTCTTGTTTTCCAATAGATTCTGGAGCATCTATTTCTCGTGGATCTTGATTTTTTTGGGCTAGTTTTTCAGTAGTTGGTGGTTGAGATGGTTGGCTACGTTTTGACTCGATTTTTTCTGAATCAGTTATAACTTTAGTTTCTAATTTTTCACCACTTTGAGTTGAAGTCGGCCCTTCTTTAACCCCACAATCCACTTTCTTAATTTTACCACTCAAATCCAAAGTTTTTCCCTCAATTTTCTTGCTCTCCTCTTTTGTCGTTTCACTAGTTGACCCTGATACATCTTTCTGCACCTGTTTCTCTTTTTCTGGTTCATCTTTCTTTTCTTTTGCTGCACTTTTCTGTTTTAGTTTTGCCTCCTCTGCTGCTTTTTCTGCTCGACGTTTTGCTGCTAACTCTTTGAAAAACAAAAACCTCTGGTCGGGGTCGTTCATGTCTAAAATCGACTCACTCAGTACAGATGCCGGCGGTTGTTGCACTGGTGGCTGCTCAACTTTGGGTTGTTCAAGTTGCGTCTTAGGCAGTGGTGCAAGTTCTACTTTATCTATCTTTGGGACAACATTTGGAGACTTTGCTACCTCTTTCGTCTTTGCTTCTGTTGATTTGGCTAATTCTTTACTTTCCAATAGACTTCCCAATTTACTTTCTGAATCTTTCTCAGCTTGTTTTCCAGTGTCTTCCCCTGTTTTAACATTATCAGATGGTTTAATATAACTTCTCCACTCAAAAGGCTCTCTCGCCCCTGATCTTCTCTGACTACCAAATGGCAATTTAGTCTGGTCTGTTTCTGTTTTAGTCTTATCCGCATCTTGTTCACTATTATCTTGGGGGGTAGTTTGATCCAACGATTTAAATATGAGAGACGATCTTAACCTTGAGCTCCTCAGCCCTGCGGCGTTATACTTCCCGCGAAATGAATCATCTCTTCTTAACACAGACACAATTGGCTCCCTTGGTTCAATCTCTTCTTGCTTGTCCCCATCTGAGGATTCGGATGGAGTTGGTGTAGGAGGTTTAGGTTCTTGGACCACCATTATTTGTGGGATTTCATCTGAGACTTTTTTAGGTAAATCTCTTTGAAGTGTTTTGCCATAAGCGGGCATTTGACTGGCTCTTGGTAATGCAGGAACCTTATACTCTCTAACATTAGGGATTTTCGAGACGGCTAAATCTACAGCTTGTGGTGGCGGAGGTGTGGGTTGTTGAATCGGGTGTGGAAAGTCATCAAATGGGTCTGCAATTTGGCCTTGTCCCATTGGTAAACCTTCTGGCTCTCCTGAACTATCGTAAGCGCTAAGATACGAGCTAATCCTCCAGTTTCTTAACCCTTTTTTCACTGTGGGGTCTTTGCGATCGCTTGAATAGTCCGGCATGAACTTTTTCTCTGTTGTATTAGAAGGAGTAGGTGAGGTTTGGCAAGCATAAGGCTGACCAATATGTCTGCGAGGGTGCGTTGTAGTGTAAGGCAAATCTGGCCCTGGAATCAATTTATCCGAGCTTTGTTCAACGTCAACATTTCTAGTCGATGATAAATAGTTTAAGACAGGATCAAAGTTTTGTGGGTCCATTTCCCGTGGGTATCCTTGATCGGGATAGGGCTCTTCTTGTTGAAATTCCGGATTCCAAAATTTCTCCACCTGTCCATATCCCCCATAGTCTGGCTCGTGTCCCGGATGAAGGTGTTGTTGGCCTCTGTAAAACTGACGACCAGGTGGCTCACCTTCAGGCAATCCTGGTTGTTGATATGGAAAACCGTATCTACCTGGTCCACCTTCTCCAAAACTGTGTCTTTTATGGGCTAGACCCTCCATTATTCTCGGAGGACCTTGGTCAAATGGGGGTTCAAGTCTAGTTTGGGGGTCCAGTCTGGACTGCGGCGATGGATAACGATTGTAAATATCCAAAGGTCCATGAAAAGTCTCTGGTCGTTTAACTGGGGCCATTTTCCAGTCCACATTTTCCTCGTAAGTTGGTCTATTCCACTCTTCTGGCTGTCCGGGTGTATATTTCCCTCGAATCATGGGGCGTTCTCCGAGATACGAACGCTTGGGTAAAACGGTCAAATCCTCCATTTTTTGGAGGTCCAAAGGCTCAGACTGAGCGAACAAGATCCTGAACTCCTCGTCGAACGTTGACACCAGTTGTCCCAGAAACAGATGAGCCATGCAGCGGTGGAGCTTCTCATACGACCACATGAAACTAGGAGATAAGAATAAGAAGAGTAGTTAGAAACACAATTGAATAATAACAGCAAATGTCAGAAATATAGGGCTGTAGTGTTGATGATCAGTTTGGCTCTTTTTAATTTTGGATGAATATATGAAAGTTTGCATCGTTAATGTTCAGAAAATACACATTTAGGAACATTTTCTATTTGTTTTCAATGAGATCAAATCAAATTGAATAATGTGATCAATGATAACAATTTATACTGTGAGTTTTCTGTTTTCCTTTTTTCCCTTGTTTTTTTAAACTGCATTTTTCTCACAGTTTTTTTTTGTAATTTTATATTTTGTACAAATAAATTAATTAATTTCTGTCATATCACCCACCCATGTTTTTTCCAAAGCAACCACAAATTCATGACAATACATGACATTGTTCTGGGTCTGAAGGGAGGAGTTGATTCATTTGAATAATTAATATCCAATCAGTGACATTTGTCCACACCTTTTTCTGCCTTTTGAATTGTTGCTTATTTGTGAGACGGTGAACACATTTTAATTTTTTCAACTTTGAACTCTGGCGACACTGGAGAAGCCGCTAGTTTGAACTCTTAATTATTATTGTATTGTTTGTTGTTTTGTCTTTTGTCCATTTTTAAATGTTTTATTTGGATGTTTTTGTTTGAAATAATACTTGATTGATTGATATGGACAAATTATAAAATGCATTGAGATAGCATTTATATTTGACCCAAAGTCAAATATTTATTTAATATTTTTAAAACTGCACAATTTACAGTTATAAATGAGTTTTCTCACCTGTAGTTTCCACTCAGCACGGCTCTACAGTCTGTGAGAATGAAGCGATCCAACATTTGGCCTTTGAAGGACTTTCCTGTGCGACAGTGATACGAGATCCCCGTCACTGTCCTCACACGCAAAAACTAAAAAGTAAACACACAAAAAGATCAGTAACCTTGTAAATCTGAGCTAGTGATTTTGTCGTCATATAACTTGAACACTATCTGTTACAAGGGTTACTTCAGTTGACACTAGATGGCAGTATCAGCCCACAGCGTTGGAGCTCAAATTACAGAAAACAGTTGCATACTTTGTCAGCAAACACAAAGCCTAAATACATGTTCAGGAGCATATGATCTGCAGTAAGTGTGCAGCTGGTACATGAGACTTAGAGCTTAAAACAGAACAGAAAAAGCAGACGTGACACACTATACTTTGTATGTAACTATTAGAATTCTCCTACAAATAATACTGCTCTAACAGACTCATAAAACAAGATTAAAAGGTTAATGCGAAAAGTGTTTGCTTGGTGTATTTTGGGAATAGGTCTTACGTCTGATAAAATGCTTTGCAAAAGATGTGTAAGAGAACTAAAAATCTATTTCATGCAAGCTACTAATCTCTAAAGTATATCAAAATTAAAGATTAATGATCGAATGAACTCTAGCTATAACACGACACAATAGTCATATTCAAAACAAAACTTTTTTTTTCCTACCTAAACTGGTGTTCAGTGTAAATAAACATTAAGTTTTTTCAAATAAGAAAAAACTTAATTAGAATTTTGTTTTTGGAGTAGCAATAATTCATTCAGTCATGTCTTGGAATGACTTAAATCATGTAGTTTATGAATAGATAGCGAGAACCACACATTTATGCTAAAGTTCAAATTTTTGGGGGTAAAAATTACAACAAAATGTATTTATCTGGGATATAAAATAATATGTGCAAACAAACATACAGCCATATTGTTAGTTGCCTAGAAAGTCCAGAATGAAATCTTTCTGTATTTTCACACAGATTGTATCAGTCTCATCCTGGTTTCTGTGATATCAGACAAGTGTGATATTGTGTGAATAGCCAATCAGGGACACACACGGTCCATTCATATCAAAACAAACATGGCTGCTTATGAGGAAAAAGATATCACAGGGACTGAAAAACATTGCGGATTTCTGTGACTGAAGCACAAAACTGTCAAACAAATCTGAGGTGACATGACAGAAGATGAATGAACTCTTTTGTTCTACATGCATCACGGAAACAAATTAATCTGCTTGCACGGTTCTCTTTGAGTTTGACTCGAGACGGGACAAAGAGTGTGAGTGACTCACTCTTCGTTAGAATTGTGTGTATTCTGGGTACCAGGCAATATTTTTAGGCTAATGGCGAATCTTTTTCTATATTCACTCATTGCCTATTTAAAAAGACAAATTTTATTCACTGAGGATAAACTGGAAATGAATCTTGGGCTCACAGCGCAGAAACATACACCAGACACATACAACGATATCTGGGAGAAGCCTCTGATAGCAATAATAATCCATAACCTGTCCCTTGTTGTGTACAAAGGTAAAAGGTGTGTTTTGTACCTGTATGGCCTCCAGGTTTACTCTGCAGTTGTTGACCATGTTGATGAAGTGCTGCACATTGGCCTCATCCAGGAGCAGATACACAGCCACGTTCCTCATGGCAGCGTTCAGGATGTCTGCAAAAATGTCCACATCTGTGAACACGTCCATCACAACAGCAATCACCTGCACACAGAAAGACAATCCCAAACAATGTGAAACAGAAGTTAAAGGGTGTGTTAAATCCCATTCAACAAAGAAAATAACTTAAAGTATTGTTTAGTTTATGAGAATTGTCTGCAATTACTACACTAAAGGCCCGCAAGAATAATAGACATTTTAATGCTCACAATGGCTGTAGTTATTATGAGCTCAATGTCATCTCCAGAGACTCGATGGGGTTTTTAAGTATAACACCTGCTAACCCTAACTTTGACTCTTGTATTTGTACAGGTCAAACATTTCTATCACAGTAACAAATTATATTCATTACTCTTTTAATAGCCTCAATAAAACATGAACAAAGACAAAGATATATAATATAAAGTGGTACCAAAATTGCAATAAAAATAGTTTTTAATTGCATAGCCCTAGCATAAACGTAACTGTTTGTATTCAATGGCACAGAATAAAAAACCGTATTTATTATGTTTCAAGCCATATTTATTTGTTTTTAATTAGAAAAACTAAAAAAAAAAAAAAAAAAAAAGAATAGTAATGACCAAAAACATCAATAAGACCAAAAACATTGTTTAAACATTTCAGTCAATTTTTCAATACTAAAGAAAAGGTTTGATGCTTGACACCAATTTTGATACCAAAGTGATAATAGTAATAATAATAAAAACACACTCTTAGACAATGCACTATAATTTTCAACATAAAACAATGGTACTTTCCTCGTGTTACCATGTGGTCTCATCCTAGTTCTGATAAAGCTCAATATCATTCTAAAACTGTTCAGGAAAGGTAAAAATGTGTCCTGTTTCTTTAAGCAGCACTCAGACCAATTTTTCTTGGCCCTCAGGCCAACTAATGAATTCAAGTTTGCAGCAAGTTTTTAAAAATCCATCATGAAAACCCATGGGTCCAGTTGAAGATCTACACCTGAATAAAGTACTGGTGGCTTAGTCTAACCTGTCCTGTCCATATGTTTGAATTATTTACTGTATTTACTGTTGTCTACAGCCCTTGATCGGCTCTTTGCGTCATCTGTAGTTTGGACACGCCTGCATTAAAGCAAATAATTAAAAGTGTACTTAAAACCCACCATCTGAGAATTCTTGATGAGTCTTCGTGCCTGTTCTTTTATACTGGGCATGTCAGGAGCTGCGGGGTTCACTAGAGTCGTCACCTCCGTTGGGCCAATGAAATGGTGAATCTGAGGCCATCCCAGGTCGAGTCCGGGCGCGTCCAAATCCGAATGCATGGGCCAATACGTATCCGAAGACCCATCTCCAGTCGGGTCCAAGTATCTGTGTTCAGGATGGGCGCTCTGCTTGGGGAGTTGGATCGAGTTTTGGATGAACTCGATCTCCGATGGGGCGAGGAAGTCCACAACATCTGCAAATTGGAGGAATTTGTAGTATCCGTCCACGTCCTCCTCGATCAAAGCGTCGATGGCCAAGCGGTACTCCTCTCTGTAGTGAGGCGGCAGGTAGTGTGGGTCCAGCGGATTGTCTCCCGACTCGGAGCACTGCGACCGACGAGCCATGGTGACGTCTGACAAAAGGAGAGAGAAGAAAGTAAAACATCAAGTATAATACACAAAACTACAACCACTACTGCTACAACTACTCTTTTCTGCTGCTACTTCAACTATTACATATATTCTGATAAGTTTCTTCTGACGCACTACTTTTCGCAGTACCACTTTATAATGATCGCACCTTTATTAGCATTAAAAGGCATGAACAGAGTAGGCCAGTAGTCGACTAAAGAAATCCTTGGTCTACTAAAAATTGGACCTATCAACCAATTAATTGACTAAAATGGAGAGTCGCAAAATTACACTATGAACTATAAAGTATTTCCCTGTATCTAACCCAAATTGCACTCAAAAGTCCACAACTGCACAGGAATTCATGCAAAAACACCAACTTATACAGAAAAGTACCATTAAACATTGTATTTATATGTTAGATGTATATGAGTAAGATTAAACTCATGATTCACTCACAGCTTACTCACTCTATATTTACCAATTTTGCTGTTTTTGTCATATAATTTCTTTTAATCTAAATAAAATAACTGGTCGAATAGTGAAAATGTTGATCGACTAAAACATTATTGACCAGTTGATTGACTAAACAGCCTGGAGCAGAGTTTTAATTCATGACAAACAAATAATTTATTAAGAATGATAAAGGCTTAGTTTCTACTTAATAACAAGGTTATGAGTTAGTATTTTAGTGGTAGTAGTTACTTAGTCTGAATCATTCCCAATAAACGACTTGCTCATTATGAGGAAATTCAGTTCATGGTTTATTATGACAAAAATGTATCATGATTTCACCTCCTATTGATCAATGTTTTGATTTTATTTCACTCAAAAACAAGTAAAAAATGGTTTTCAGTATTAGTTTCATGAACATAAAGAAAAAAGACTTTAATCTGTGACATTTACATTTACATTTAAAATAGTCACATTTCTTCCTCCATTGAACCGCAGAGGATTGGCTGTGGACCCCTTTTTGATTAAAAACACCCAAGCTGATATTTCACAATTTGAGATGACTAAATCTCAGTCTTAATTGATGATTGATTAATTGCATGGACCTTCACCGTTGACCCAAAGTTATGCACAGTTTTTCCATGGAACTCTAGCAGTAATATGCATTTCCTGTCACTGGGATTGAAGCATCAGTCTTTGGGTTTGTGGATGAATGTTTTTCCAAAATGAGCCACTAAAAGCTCATAATATGCCACATTGCAACCTAATCTTTTTTCATTTTCTGTGACTTTATTGTTGCTGATTGATAAAACCTTCTCTAACGCAATATAACGTTTTAGTTTTTGATCATTTAGGTCTTTAGGTGACCTTCTTTCCAACAGGATTGCCATAATAAGGTACAGCGCTTTGTAAAACTACTCTCAGTAATATGTATCTGCAGCTGATGAGAAGTGTCAGTGAGGCAAAATATGCCTCACTGACAGTATGTGTTCTCATGACATTGTAAAGTACACTGTCAAGAGCTACAGAACATATTCCAGGAAGTTAACTACTAAAATATATGCAAAACCACCAAAGATTTAGAAATAAGTCAGCTTAAAATGGTTGCAACGTTTAAACTCTGCCATCTTGTCTCCACAGAGATGTAGATTTGCTTTGGAACATTCAACAGTATGACATTCACACATTTAATTTATTGTCAAAACAGGAACAGATTAAAAGAATACGCCTTGATTAATACACCTGTTTAAAGTGTTTAGGCGTGTGTTTGCTGCACCAAGTGACCAGTGGTAGGGACTAGGGCTGAAACATTTGGGGAAAATATCTAATTGGGATTTTTTTTTTGACAAATACTGTGATTAGATTCTGTTCAAAGTTCATTTCAAACGCTTCCAGGAGAATTAACAAAACGACAAACTACGAACTGACAAACTAATTCAAGAATGACATTTCAGAGCATGTTTGTACAGATCCAAACTACAGGGTTAGCAGTTTTTATGCTGAATAAGAGGATATTTTTTTGTATGGCACTTCAACGATTGTAGTCTTTGTGATTTGCACATTTGAATTGTGTCCATTCACTGCAATTTTGATTTGATTGCAATTAATTGTGCAGCTCTAGTGGGAACACATGGTTAATCTTTATCTGAAAATACTGTAAAACACGATGGACAAGTTTATTATACAGTTCTCAAATGCCAGTGCAGTTCAGGCCAGGCATTAAACTGATCAAGCTTACATTTATTCACTTATATGTGTTTTTATTGCTATAAATAATACCTTGAAAAGATGCGTTCTAACTGTTAGCAGGGTCACCTCTCAACAGATCTGAGCAGCAACCAGGTTTCTTAGTTATTTTGATTAGTAAAGCATTTTTACTATAAAGAGTTTCCCCTTGGAGATAAATAATTCTGACAAATATGTTTAATGACAAGCTGTGAAGCATTTCAGGCAAAGCTAAAACGTCTCATACAGATAGAAAATACAAACGTACAAACAAGAATTATAGTGAATGGCTGTATTAAATTTATGACATGCAGTCGCTAATAATGCACTGTTTTTATTACTTTATTGAATCCTTTGATGAACTGAAGAATCTGCAAGTTATCTACTATGAATAAACAATTGAATAAAGTTTAATTCAATTGTTCTGATCGTAATTTATCTTTTAATCATGTACTACTGAACAATGGCTGTCATTTTGCCCAGCTTGGATGAGATGTAGTCACTCAATGGACAAAGATAAGACTGGAGACAAAGGTGGGACAAGAAACTCGTAAAATCCGACATGCTGCTTTCAGGTTGTGTCATAAGATACGCTTCTCCCCGAGGGATTTACACAATTTAAGGACAAAATATCCTTTTACTGCAATTAGTAAACGTGCGTCATTTGATTCTCAGAGACGCATTGATCTTGAAGCTGGTCGTGTTCGGACAAACTTGGTGTAACGCAGTCTTTCAGAAGGAGTTACGCAAACAGAAGCCAAACATTTTTCTTTTATTAATGCTTCACTGAGTCACATTCTCCACCTTTGTTTTTCAGCTTTCTGGCACCAGGACAGAGGCCGCACTTTGTTTACTTTAGGATTTGCCTACTCACACTTTACATAATGTTTACATGCTTGTTTAAAGAAATATGTGAAGCACAAGTAAGTGAATGTAGAAGTACAAGTAAGTATTACTTGAAAGAGGTGGAAGATATATTGAAAAAATGCATAATATCTCAATTGTTGTTTTAAGTTTGTCAGAAGTATCGAACATCTGATACTACTAGATTCTAAAACTAGTATCGAAACTAGTTTGAACCATTTGAACAAGTATCAATACAAAACAAAATCCCGTCTATATGATACATTTTGACCTTTTCATAAACAGTTTCAGAATGATCTTGAGCTTTATCAGAATTAGTAGATCAGAATGTTTAAAAAATAAAATAAAAATTGTGTTGAAAATGGCAGTGTAATTGTAAAATATTGACAAAAAATGAGCATTTGTACTTATCCTTATGGTATCAAAAGCTGTATCGAGAATCAAGTATTTTTTTGTATCAAATCAAGTTTTAAATTTTAGTATCATGACACTATTTCGGAGATAAGCAAAGTATGGAGTAAAGTATATGGTTTTCTTTATAACTGATACTATTTACTGTTAAAAAATCAACTCAAAAAGAGCTAAGTAAAAGTAAATTGAACAAAAAACATCTTGTGTAATCTCTTGAACAATCGTATAAAAGTTATATTTCTGCCATTTTGCAGTTAATTTTAAGGATCATTCACGTTTTGCACGATACCTTAACCTCAACAAAGACATTTACACACAAGTTTTTGCACATTACTGATGCATTGTTAAAATAGAGATATTAATTTTTGAAAAATCAGCCACCTCTTGAATAAAATGCTCACTAGAAAGAAGGCCAAAACTTTTTCAGCTGTTTTAGTCTGTAATATTGAATTTACTTTTTTAAAACTTTAAGTTCAGTAAAATTAGAGAAAACATATACATTATTTAGTTTACTGTGTCAGAAATACAACTTTGAGGTGCACTATGAAACTTCCCTGCTGGAGGGTCTGCCAGCTGCTTGTCTCCATGGAGATGTGATCCACATTACAGCATTACACACTATTCATCTCCATGGAAACAAGCAGATGACACCACCAGTCCAAGTTACAGGGCAGATCTGTGGAAAGCTATTATTTTAAGCAATACAAACACAAGACAGATACATTTAATACAAGATTGTGAAACATTCCAGGTAAAAGAATCACATCTCCATGGAGACAAAGGCGGTGGATCTCTTACAAGAAAAGTTTTACACAATGCACCTTTTACAGGAACTTAATCCAGACCAAACCAAGGCTACATTTGGACTAAGAATAAAATACAATTTCTTTTTTACAAACCTATCTTTATTGTGATACAGTTTATTGTTGTGATAGAGACACTGCGTTGCCATAACTACATCCACCACTATTACTTTGTTCCATAAGTCATCTATTGCAAATACTACAACTGTTTACTATTATAATTACTACATACATCACTAACTCAAAGGCCTACGGCGTATTATTCCGTCTTATTGGAGCCTACACACTAATACACGTAGACGCTATTTTTATTTCTTTACAAATTGGTGTTAACTGACTATCACTACGATAAGAACTCCACAGCAAATAAAGTAGATGTTCACAGCGTATCAGGTCTATGAGGCACTAAACAGAAGGCTGCAAATCAAATCAAGCAGACATAATTGGTAGAAAAGCCTGAACATGTTGATAAAAATGCAAGCAAGTCAGTTTTCCATTATTTTTGGAGAAGGAAATAAATTGATGAACAAATGTCTCACAGTGGATGTTATGTCCTCATGCAATGGTTAATTCAACGTGTCATTCTTGGAAGCAAATGCTGAATTTTAAGTATAAAAAAAATCTCCAGATGTTGACAGCTCACGGAAGATTTATTAGAAGGGATTTAGATCGATGCCAAGCCAACATGTCTCAACTTAAACCAGTAATAGAATAATAATGACTGACTATAATGTACGCACCATTGAACCTTTTTATAAATTAAGTCATTGTTTTGCATATCAGGCATACTAGATAAACACCAGGCCTGTCACAATAACAAATCTTAAAGTGCAATATATTGTATCAGAAATGAAAATTGAAAGTAGTGCACAGTATTCTTCAAAACATGAGGTATAAAAATAAACTGCAGAACAGAAAACTAGTATATTATTATTAGTATTTATAGTTGATCATAGCAGGTACTTATTCAGCTTTCTACAACTCAAATCTTATCGTACAACAAAAAAAAAAAAGAAACATTTACCCATTAGTGCTCATGATTAATATTGAGTCCAAAAACATATTGTTCCATTTATCATTAATTGAGCGATAAGTTGATATAATAATAATTGTGACAGTCCTGATGAAAGCAGAATACATGTTCTATTCTTTAAAAATGTCATGGTGCATTATGGCCAAATAACAAGTGTCACAAAACAAATAAATAGTGAAATAATTTGTTAACAGAGTAGAACTTTGTCAGATCCCAGGAGAGCCACTTACTCCACATCTTCTGCTTATGTCACCTCAAACCTTGACCCCTGATCTAACTTTGTGCCATATCATCGTTGTACACAGCTGTAGATTAGCCCCAACAGTAAATATTTCAAGTTTACCTATTTACAGGGGTGTTTTACGTCTCTAAGTGCACTTTTTAGGGGTAATGAATGAAAGAAGAATCCGCTGCAGGGCGTGGCTCCACCCTCTGGCCAAAATGCTCTTTTGCAAGTTCACGTAAAGTCAACTCTCACATATGTTAAAAAGCGTCAAAAGCCGCAAAACAAAGTTCTTGTCCAACCTGCTTTAAGGAGAAACCATTTTACGCTTTACATCCGAAAATGGCGCTCAGTCTTTGCACAAAATCCAACTTGTTTTGAAGTGTTTTTGTGCGGTTTTCCCTCGGAGCATATGTCAGATCTTTACGCACGATTACGCAAGCATAGTAAAGCTACAACTACAAAGTAAATCACGCTTACCTTTACACAAAAGCGACTCAAAAGGCTTAAGCTTGTTCGTTTGGCTAAATTAGACCATCAACTCACCGCGTTGCTCTTTCCACGTCACGCTCGTCTCGGGTTAAAAGTTAATCCAGTCATTTTTGCGCATAATTCCCTCGCCTCGTCGTGTTTTTATCCAAATTGAACGTGCCCAAAGAAAAGGGACTCTGAGGTCTAGAGTTTGCCGCTTACATCGCTGTTTCTCGTTGCAGTCAGTAGATAAACCAGTTTGCTGTCACGCTTAAGGCATGTTGGCAAAAATGTTTGAGAGAGAAAGAGAACCGAGAGAGTTTGAGTGGAAGCTCGCCCCGCCTCGCGTCAAATCACTCCCGCTGCTCCGGACAGCGGCAGAACCGGGAACAACGCACAATGCACACGATTCAACCACTTCACGGAACAAGCTCAACATTACCAGCCAATCGCAGCAATAAAAACAGTTTAAGTCAGCCTCAAATCAATTACAGTCATTACAAGAGTCCAGAGCTTTGTCCTCGGCTCATAAAACAGCTCAAGAGTTATTCAGCAATTAAGCGCAATTTATGTATAATGTAATTATTTATGTAAACTATTTGTTTAATTGGCGTGTGTAACAATAAGCAAAAGAGCAATGTTTTATAGCCTATAATGGCATAGGCTTTTTAATAGTACAAAATCATCATCATTTATTCTGTTGTGTTCAAAGATTAATTGCAACTTTCTCCCAATGAAGTGCCAATATTGATGTTTTAAAATGATTAACATAGCAATTAATTCATAAATGAGGATGTATTTTAAGTTTTTTATGTTCTAAAATAGTATATTTTTGGTAACGCTTAACTAAGGTTCCTTCAACTATTTATAAGGTATTAATAAGCACCAGTTATTTGTTTAATAAGGCATATTTGAATGTCTTACAATACATTATACATTTTCATAAGCCACTGACCAAAACATGTGTGTGTCTATAAACCATGAATAAAATGTTTGTAAGAGTATTAAAGAGCTGCTAATAAAACTAGTTTCAATAACAAAGTGATGAATGCTTGTGTTAATAGACAAACAACTAGCACTTATTAACATCTAATAAATAGTTTATTTGATACTTTACCAATGCTGGTAATGCATGTAATGTTTTTAACAGAATGTAATTTTTAACTAAATGTGTTTTTAAGATGCCAAGGCAATGACTAAAGGGGATCCAGTTTAACAGTTTATTTTTTTTATTTTTTTTTTGATTTTGTATTAAAATACCCACATGACAATGGAGTATCAAAATGGAAATTTCAATTGTAAGTTTCTTGAGCATTATAACATACTGAACTGGTTACACAAGGAGCTGCACAGACAGTGGACCAGGGAATAATAACTGCAATTATGTGATTTGGTTTAACATGTTGTAATGGTTGAGGTGCAATAAACTGCTGAGGCAGAGATAAATGTTCATGTTGGATTGACACAGAGGGATGTGGTGCAACTTTGATGATTTGGTTTCTTTGTTAAGAATAAACAAAAGTTTTATAATCTGGCTTCCAACCAGAAAATTAAAACAGGTCAAGTGTCTTGCCCGAGGACACAACAAAAGACATCAATCCAGAAATCAAAACCACCAACATAAGTGAGCAAATTTACCAACATTTAATCAGTAAATATTTTTGTTTATTAGTTAGTGGTGTGTATCTTAAAGCCTCGTGTTACTTTTTTAGCAAAAAAATTGACAAAAATAAAAGTGTGCGTTTTTATTTCACTGAAAATCGCAAAACATGTGCCTCACTGTGAGCGCACTTGCTCCACAAACCTGACTCTTACTTGGCGGAAAAAAAAAACTTTCAAAAGCAACAAAAACACACCTACAAACAACCAATGTGACAAAAAATACACCAAAAACGCAATAAAAAATGACAAAGACCTGGCTAAAAGTGACAAAGACGCGTTTAAATAGAACAAACACAACTGAATGTGACAAAAACGCGACTACAAGCAAAGCAAAATTGTATTTTAAATGAATCTGAACAGAATCCTATTATTAAAACATAAATCACAATCTCACAATCGCACTGGTCAGAAAAATCACAATTAGATATTTTTCCTAAATCGTGCAGCTCTATTATAGGAAACAAAAAAAATCATGATAAAATATAAATCATGATCTGGCCCCAAGAAAATCATGATTTTGAATTTTTTGCCATATCGCACAGCGCTACTTCACAATACAATAGTATCTTAAATGTGAAAGTATCTCCATTGTGATGTGGACACTGATGGATGTAATTGTGTTTACATGTTTACCCAACCCATCAAACATAAAATGCTACGCCATGGTTCAGCAACAGACAGAGTTTTTTGCATGGTCATTTTAAACTTTTTAAAGCTTAGACTATTTTACAATCTCGGCCCAGTATTAAGTCTGTCAAAAGGTGTCGCTTCATTTGGGAATCAAAACAGCGCTGACTGTTACTGTGTATTGTGACTTGGCATTAACCACTTGGCATTAACCTGACTAATTGACACACAATGTTTCTTTACAGCCTTGCTTTCTGTGTCATAAAACGTGTCATAAAAACGCACCTGACTCCGGCTCTCAGTGGCATTCGGTACTGTAGTTGGACTAAAACCAGGAAGCGTTTGAGATAAGAAGAGCTGTGATTCTTGTGCTTTGTTAAACCTTGAGTGGAGTTGAAACATGTAC